>JAJONZ010005317.1:0-32322 GCA_029582445.1 Solanum paucissectum
GGACCCCCTACTTCCGAGGTGACCCTGGGCACTGATGCCCAAGTTCAGAGTGATGCACCGGGCACTAATGCCCAGATAGATAGAGCGACTATTTATATAGGATCCCTTTTTACCTCTCTCTCTGTCTTACTTTATTTGACTTTTGGATATTTTATTTCTTGCATTTGAGGACAAATAGCTTTTGTTTTGTGGCGGGGTGTGGTCCACCTTGTGTGACTATTTTTCAGTATATATTTTGGTTTTTGAGCTTTATATTATGTTTAGCACTATTTTTGTGGATGGTTGAGCTTGTGGCTCCTCGTGTCAATTGTAAATGATTTTTTGACCCTTCCAAAAAATATTGTGCCACCTCTTATTTGTGTTTGAATGTGGTTGTTCTCTTGGAAATTTGAGTATCGGTCTTGATCAATATTGATGACATGAATAGTGCTCATAATCAACCCATATTTTATTTTCTTTCTTTTTATGTTTGAAATAATGGTGTGTTGATTGTGCAGGTCAAAGTGTGGAAGGTTTTTGAAAAGTGCAGGTTGGCAATTGATAGTCGAGTCGGTGACTCACCGAAGAGGTCGGCGAGCCCTACTTGGACCGCCATTGGACTCAAGACATTATAAAGTGGAGTGTGTAAAACTCGGAGAGCCCAGGAGTAACTTGGCGAATCACTGACCAGGTCGGCAATCACAATCTAGTTCACTGTTTGGACCCCCATATTTACTGGAGGTCCTATTAAACTTGGTGAGGTAAGTGCCCATTCAGCGTGTCACTGAGTGGGTCTGCGAGTAAAACTAACGTCGCAGAATGGGTGCGAACTGGACAGTTTTTAAAGGCCAAAGGTTTAAACTTCCAACTCTTTCACTTTCCCTCACTTTTGAACTTCCCAAACTCACACCCGCACTTTAATATTCATTATTTTTGAATTTTTACCGCATTTTAGTCATCATATTTGTGTTTGGAGTGGATTACTTTGCCGCCTAGCATTCAACTTGTCTAATCAGCATCTAAGGTTTGTTTTCTGAACCACAAGTTTTAATCTAGAAATTTTGTACTCATTTGCAATGATTTTGTCTTAGTGATGTGTGTTGGGCCTCTCTGATGTTTGATTTTGTTCTTGCATACTCGTGTGGCTAGTTTAATTTGATAATTTTGCCAGTAATGACTTTATTGTTGAATTCCTATGATTTTGTGCCTTAAAATTGGTTAAAACTTATGGGGTTGTGCTTTCATGTCTTTTGGTTTAGTCGGGTGAAGTCTTAGTAGCCCGCATTTGTGCCAAATGACGTGTTTTGCCCAATGATTGAGCGGTTGACGTCATTCTTAAGGGCAAAAGTTGTCAAATGTCCAAATTTGGCCAAACCTGGAGAAGTCTGAGTATCCCGATGGCATGGGTACAATGGGTCTTAGTTTAATTTGACAAGTGCATGTTTTGATTTTGTTTTCAGGTGGTTGCGGGGTCGAATTTGAGAAGGTGGGTTAAAAGTAGTCACGTTGGGTCATTTTGCGAGTTGGGTCGAGCTCGACAAACTACTCGGCGGTTCAATGAAGTTCCCCATATCCCTTTTAATTTAATGCTAAATATGAAGTTTAGTTTTGTAACTTTCGGCGATAAGCCTGAGGTCCTCTAATGCACTCGACAACTCGCCAAAAGTCCTTCTCTATCGTCCTTTGTTTCCCCCCCTACCTTAAAATGCACTGTAACTTTTGTAACTTTCGACAGGCAAATCCTTGCTCGCCGAATGCTGTCGCCGATTCACCAAAAAACCTTTTCGTTGCCGACATGCCAAAGTTTTCTGAGATTTTTGAGCCAATCTTTTCGGCGAGCCCGATCTGGCTCACCAAAGAGATTCGGCAACACATCACCTGGTTCGGCGAGTCTGTTTGCAACTACTTTTCTGTGCTTTTGTTCAAAATGTTCTAACTTTTTCTGATGTTTTGCAGATATGGTAATGATAAACATTGACATGCCACCCCGAAAAAGAGCACGGGGTATCACAATCAACGAAAGGGGATCAAATCCTCCTAAAAAGGGAAGAACAGAGCCTCCAATGAGAGGCAACGGGAAAGGAAATATGCATGCATCTGAGGTTCCTGAGCACAACAGGGAGAGAGTATTTGCGGACTCCCGGGTTGCATTATCTAAGCCTGAGGACGATCAGCCCTTACAGTCCCGGCAGGCTAAGATCCATGCTAGATCTTACCCTGACTCGAGGTTCAATGCCAGCTCCAACATCTTTTGTGGCTCCTCTGCCACCAGTAGTACCTCATCCTAGGCTTCTCAAGAGGTTGAAGGGTAATGGGTTGCGAACAAACCTCAAGGAGAAGTTGTTGTCTACAGAGGAACTTGAGGGAAAATACTCTGGGGTGAGGGACACCCTCTATTTTCACCACTTTAAGAAGTTCACCAGGTCCCGACGCCCCTATATTTCTTCATGGGTCCGAGAGTTCTATTCAGCGTATGGTGAATAAGTTCTGAAGAGGAAAAAGAAGGCCAGCGAATTCAGACTGGTTAAATCGGTCATGGTCTGGGGTAAAAAAGTCAGATGCAATAGCAAGTACATTAATATTGTACTTCACAAGAGTCTTGGAGCTACAGAGGCATATGAGGGTTTTCCGGTTATGAAGTCCTTGAATGACCTAAAGGGCTGGTTGGCTCCATTGATTTCTGATACCACCTGAGGTGGATCGAGGCAGGGGTACCCATAGAGAAAAGGGATTTGAGCATTGCCGCTTGGTTCTAGTTTGGCTTCATTAGCAGCACCATAATCCCATCCCATAACGAGCCTATTTTGCGCCACCCTAAGGCATCCTGCCTCAGAGCTATCATATCCCGGAGGAGAATCGACTTGGGATTCCTCATAGAGCAAGAGATGGCCATGAGGGCCAAGAAGAGTCAGACCTTTTTCCCATCGCCGGTCCTGATCATGGAGTTGTGCCGGCATGCTAGAGTACCCTAGGATGATGCAAGAGATATTGAGGTTACCCCATATTTCTCCACTGACATACGGCTTATTGAGGGTGAGTACGCATGAGAGGAGGCTGAGAGGAGGAGAGAAACTTCGGCAGATACTTTTCCAGAGGTGGATGTCAATTATATACCTACTGAGGCATCTTAGCCTACTCTGGCCTCCGGGCCTTCAGGTACATCTTCCCCTTCTTCTTCTTCATAGGACTAAGGTGCCTCTACCTCTTCCCAGCCCACCAGGATCACTCAGGCTATGCTCCTGAAGATGGGGCACCTGTGCCATTTAGTTAACGTGAAGGAAACCAGACTTGAGAGATCCATCCCATGGATGAACGACAGTGCCATCATTGTTGCACTTACCCCTCTCCACACTTCCCTTAACACTCTCACCAAGAGAGTCAAGGCTTGTGAGAGCAGACATGGGGAGACCTCCAAGGTTACGGCTTACAAAGCCGAAGTAGAAAATCTAAGAAAGGATGTAGACTTTCAAAAGTCTACTAACTTCACTTCATTACTAGAGGTTGCTGATGATGTGGACGCTCCTAGGACTTTAGAGATTCCTCCGCCTACCACCGGAGATGTACATAGGGATGGCACAACAGCTAATGAGTCAGAGGCAGAGACCGACGAAGAGCAGATCGAGATGAGGGAGGAGAGCATATACATAGATTTGCCAGATCTTGAGGAGACAATTGTACAGTCAGTGATCCAGACATCGCTGAGAGGGACATCTATGGTAGCTCCTAGTGGACCCCCTACTTCAGAGGTGACTCTGGGCACTGATTCCCAAGTTTAGAGTGATGCACCGGGCACTAACGCCCAGATAGATGGAGCGACTATTTAGACAGGATCCATTTTTACCTCCCTCTCTGTCTTACTTTATTTGACTTTTGGATATTTTATTTTTTGCATTTGAGGACAAATAGTTGTTGTTTTATGGCGGGGTGAGGTCCACCTTGTGTGACTGTTTTTCTGTATATATTTGGGTTTTTGAGCTTTATATTGTGTTTAGCACTATTTTTGTGGATGGTTGAGCTTGTGGCTCCTTGTGTCAATTGTAAATGATATTTGGACCCTTCCAAAAAAAATTGTGCCACCTCTTGTTTGTGTTTGAATGTTGTTGTTCTCTTACAAATTTGAGTATCGGTCTTGATCAATACTGATGACTTGAATAGTGCTCATAATTGGAAAAAAATGAGTGTGCAACTATGATGAGGCCAAATGAAGGTGCATAGACAATATGTGAACTTTTTGCATCTCGTTCTGACTAGCCAATTATCAAATTGAGTCTCTTGTGATGAACATTGCACACTAGAGAAAGTGTAGAGTCTTGTTCGACATTGGTGTCAATGCCTTGTGTGATGAGCTTATCGTGAACCATGTGTGATGACACCTAAAATTTGCCCCGTTGGTCCGGTTGAATAAGTGATGGAATCTCTTGATATGATCTTTGGCAACTTTTAAGAGTGTGAATATTTGTGGCCTACCTTTTGAGTGTGTGAACTTTGTTTCAACACCTTTTGCGCCTTACCCTTTAATTGGAAGAAACTTGATGAAATTGTGACCTTTCTTTATCCATTACCCATAATCCTTGTGATTTGTGGTTTGTGTGAATAGCCAACTTACGCCAAAAGTCTAAGTTGGGGTGTGGTGAAAAGAGAAGGTAAATCAAGAAGTGCAAAGAAGTCCCCTTTAACCCATGGTTTTGAGAAAAATGGAACCTCTCCATATAAAAAAAAAGAGAAAAAAAATAAAAGAATGAAAAAAAATAAATGAAAAAGTTGTGGAATAAAGTTGTGATATTGCAAAAAGAAATGGGGTGTCCAACAGTTCATGGAAAGTGAATAATGGGGTGACTTGTGAGCACGATTGAGAATGATGAAGAAAAGGAAAGAAAGTATTGTTCACACCACATTTCATGAAGATTACAACAATTGAGCCTAAATGACCATACCTTTTTCACTCAGCCCCGTTACAAGCCTCGAAAAGACCTTTTTTATCTTGAGTGAGCTGAAACGATTGTTGGTTGGAAAATAAGGGCAAACCTATGGGTGAAATCATGCATTGTGTTCATCTTTGTGAGTGTCAGTGTTGCATTTGATTCCAGAGATTTAAATTGTTGAACCACTGTGTGTGAATATGGAATCATCCTTTTTGTGAGGGCATTTGAACACCTTTGTTGATCTTGAACTTGCATTTGAAGTAAGTACTGTCAGATTGAGATTCTTTGGTAATGGTGTGTCGCAACTTGAATCTTTGAGTACACAATTGATCCTTGCATGAGTAAATTGAGTATTTTTGTGTGCATTCATGATTGAGTCTTGTGTAGCACTGTTTTAGACATTCTTTTTGAACTGTTGCATTTTGATTTCACGTATTAGGACACTTCATCCAATACTAAGTGCCAACGATCGTCAGTCAGTAATATAACCCAACTAAGTGAGTTGGGGTTGAATCCCACAGGGAGTGGTACATTTTTAAGATTCAAGAGCCAAGTGCAATTATGTTCAAGTCAATCATACGTTAAAACATTTATGAATAAAAGCACGGTTCAAATTAAGGGTGACACAAGTGTCAAATAACAGGGGGTGTTTGAGTGTAATTATCAATTACAACAGCAAATAACACTAAGGAACAACTAAAGAGACGGGTTCTTGGGATGTAACCGGATTATAGGCTAAGGTAGACAAATGGGTAATTGCAATCGATAGTAAATAGCTGTAAATTAGTGAATAAGGTAGATATAGTGGGGATAAACTCTCTCTCGAATAATTTACCCTAAATCAAATTGGTTTCTCTCAAACACCAATAAGCAGCAATTAAGAATAGCCCTACTCTTTAGTCCATTCACTCTATCGAGCTGAATATGTGGAAAAGGGTTTAGGATTCACTCTCTCGAGCTGAACCCTTGACAACTCAATACCCATAGACCATCAAATCAATAATCTTGGTTTTAAAACCTCTCTCTCGAGCAAGCCAAAAACACGAAGGTAGAGTTGTATTTGCAAATACAACCCTTTAAATTAACCCACAATTACCAATTGAAATCATCTTTAAACAACATTTCCACTATCAATTAACAATACCCAGCAGATAAATCAACCCATAATCACACCCTGAGAATTGGGATTTTAGCTAGTCATCATAAAAAGATAAAAATCGTTACCAAATTGTGTTTCCATCAACTGGGTAAGATTAATTTCATCTTTACAAAGGTCATGGTTGAAGAATCTCAAGGACCCACTTCCAATTTGTCAAAAATGGAAATCTTCAAAGCTAAGGAAAATATTGTCTCCAAACTCTCAGTTCTAAGCTCTAAACTTGAAAACTGATACACTACAATGAAAATTATTTTTTAAACAAGGAATTTAAAAATGTATGTATAGTTTCCAAAAATATTTTGTGAAGGACCATTCGGCACAATAAGTCGGGATCGCCGATCCACTCGGCGATCCGCCCTTTGGTTAATTCCATCGCCTTTTTGCTTTGGCCTTCACCATCTTCAAGTTCTATAACTTTGGGCGATCTAGCATTGTATCGCGGAACCGTTCGGTGACTCATCGACTGCTCTTTTATATTGCCGTCTTGATTTTCTCCTTTCGAGCTTGCCACACTGGAACTTTAGGGAAGATCCTGGCCATTCGGCGACTCGCCCACTGGGTTAGGCGATCATCAGGCCTTTTTTTCTTTGTTCTTTCAGCTGCCTTGTTCGTTTTTGCTCATTAGTGTCCATTCTTTGTTCCTCAATCTAAATACCTAAAAATCAAGGATTTACATCAGTTATTGGCACAAAATATGCATTTGAGGACACTAAATCTATTAAAATAAAGCTCTAAATGAGTTTAAATCGTGGACTCAACAACACCCCAAACTTAAACTTTTGTTTGTCCTTAAGTAAAAACTCAAGTTCAGCAGTTCAAAAAGGATGTCTCAAACAGTGCTACACAAGACTCAATCATGAATGCACACAAAAAGACTCAATTTACTCATTCAAGGATCAATTGTGCACTCAAAGATTGAAGTTGTGACTCACCAATACCAAAGAATCTGCAGCTCACAATACTTGCTTCAAATGCAAGTTTAAGCTCAACAAAGTGTTCAAATGCCCTCACACAAAGGATGATTCCATATTCACATACAATGGTTCAACAATTTAAAGCTCTGGAATCAAATGCAACACTCACACTCACAAAGATGAACACAATGCATGATTTCACTGATAGGTTTGCCCTTATTTTCCAACCAACAATTGTTTTTTTGCTCACACAAGATCAAAAAGGTCTTTTCAAGGCTTGTAAAGGGGCTCAGTGCAAAGGTATGATCATTTAGACTAAATAATTGTAATCCTCATGAAATGTGGTGTGAACAACACTTTCCTTCCTTTTTTTCATCATTCTCATTCGTGCTCACAAGTCACCCCATTATTAACTTTCCATGGACTGTTGGACACCCAATTTCTTTTTGCAATTTCACAACTTTATTCCACAACTTTTTCATTCTTTTCGTTCTTTCTGTTTATATCGAGGGGTTCCATTTTTCTCAAAACCATGGGTCAAAGGATATTTCTTTGCACTTCTTGATTTACCTTCTCTTTTCACCACACCCCCAACTTAGGCATTTGACCGAAGTTGGCTATTCACGCAAACCACAAATCACAAGGATTATGGGTAATGGATAAAGAAAGGTCACAATTTCATCAAGTTTCTTCCAAGAAAAGGGTAAGACTCAATAGGTGTTCAAACAAAGTTCACACACTCACAAGGTAGTCCACAAAAAGAGGGACAATGTCAAATTGTTTCACACTCTTCAAAGTTACCTAAGATCATATCAAGAGATTGCATCACTTAGTCAACCTGACCAATGGGGAAAATTCTAGGTGTCATCATACATGCTTCACGGTAAGCTCATCACACAAGGCATTGACACCAATGTCGAACAAGACTCTACACTTTCGCTAGTGTGCAATGTTCATCACAAGAGACTCAATTTGATACTTGGCTAGTCAGAACGAGATGCAAAAAGTTCACATATTGTCTATGCACCTTCATTTGGCCTCATCATAGTTGCACATTTATTTTTTTCCAATTATGAGCACTATTCAAGTCATCGATATTGATCAAGACCGATACTCAAATTTGTAAGAGAACAACCACATTCAAACACAAACAAGAGGTGGCATAATTTTTTTTGGAAGGGTCCAAAAATCATTTACAATCAACACAAGGAACCACAAGCTCAATATTCCACAAAAATAGTGCTAAACACAATATGAAGCTCAAAAACCCAAATATATACAGAAAAATAGTCACACAAGGTGGGTCTCACCCCACCACAAAACAAAAGCTATTTGTCCTAAAATGCAGGAAATAAAATATCAAAATGTCAAATAAAGTAAGACAGAGAGGGAGATAAAAAGGGATCCTGTCTAAATAATAGCTTCATTTGTCTGGGCATCAGTGCCCGATGCATCACATTAAACTTGGGCATCAGTGCCCGAACTCACCTCGGAAGTAGGTGTCCACTAAGAGCTGCCATGGATTTCTCTGTCAGCGATGTCTGGATCACTGACTGTACAATCGTCTCCTCAAGATCTGGAAAATCTCTGTATATGCTCTCCTCCTTCATTTCGATCTGTTCCTCGTCTGTCTCTGTCTCCGACTCATCAGCTATTGTGCCATCCCTATGTACATCTCTGGTGGTAGTCGGAGGAATCTATGAAGTCTCAAGAGCGTCCACATCATCAGAATCCTCTAGTAATGAAGTGAAATCAATAGACTTTAGATAGTCTACGTCCTTCCTCAGATCTGCTACTTTGACTTTCAAAGTGGTAACCTTGGAGGTCTCCCCCTGTCTGCTCTTACAAGCCTCAACTCTCGTGGTGAGAGTGTCAATGGAAGTCTTGAGGGGGGGTCAGTGCAACAATGATGGCACTCTCAATCATCAATGGGATGGATATCTCAAGTTTGATGGTCGTCACGTCAGCTGAATGGGCCAAGTGCCCTATCTTTAAGAGCATAGCCTGAGTAATCCTGGTGGGCGGGGAAGAGGTAGAGGCGCCCTGGTCCTGTGAAGAAGAAGAAGGGGTAGATGTACATGAAGGCCCGGAGGCCGGAGTAGGCAAAGATGCCTCTGCAGGTATAAAATTGACATCCACCTCTGGAGAAGTATCTGTCGGAGCTTCTTTCCTTCTATCAGCCTTCTCTCGTATGTACTCAGCCTCAATGTGCCGGATGTCAGTGGAGGAATACGGGGTAACATCAATATCTCTCTTATCATCCCGAGGTACTCCAGCATGCCGGAACAATTCCGTGATCAGGACCGAGAATGGCAAGGAGGTCTGACTTTGCTTGGCCCTTATGGCTATCTCTTGCTCTATGAGGAGTCCCAAGTTGATGCTCCTCTGGGATATGATAGTTCCAAGGCAGGCTGCCTTAGGGTGGCACAGAATGGACTCGTTCTGGATGGCATTATTGTGCTACTAATGAAGCCAAACTAGAATCGAGCGGCAATTCTCAAATCCTTCTTCTCTATGGGTACCCCTGCCTCTATCTACCTCGGGGTGGTATCGGAAATCAATGGAGCCTACCAGTCCTTCAGGTCATCCAAAGACTGCGTAACCGGCAAACCCTCATATGCCTCCGTAGCTCCAAGACTCCTGCAAAGTACAATATTAATGTTCTCGCTATTGCATCTGACTTTTTCCCCCCAGACCATGACCGACTTAACCGGTCTGAATTCGTTGGCCTTCTTCTTGCTCTTCGGAACTAATTCACCATACGCTGAATAGAACTCCCAGACCCATGATGGAATATAGGGCCCTCGAGGCCTGGTGAACTGCTCATAGTAGTGAAAATGGAGGGTGTCCCTTACCCCGGAGTATTTTCCCTCAAGGCCCTCTGTAGATAACAACTTCTCTTCAAGGATTGTTCGCAACCCATCACCTTTCAACCTATTGAGAAGTTTGGGAGGAGGTACTACTGGTGGCACATGAGTCATAGAAGGTGCCAGAGCTGGCACTGAACCTGCTGGGGTGGAAACTTGAGGCACTCTAGCTGAGTTAGGGTGAGATCTAGCTCGGATATCAGCCAGGCGGGATTTTAAGGGCTGATCATCCTCAGGCTCAGATAATGCAGCTCAGGAGTCAACAAATACTCTCCCTTTTGTGCTTAGGAACCTCATATGAAGGCCTCTTGCCTTTGCCCTTGCCTCCCATTGGAGGCTCTGTTCTGCCCTTTTTAGGAGGATTTGATCCCCCTTCGTTGATTGTGATACCCTGTGCTCTTTTTTGGGGTGGCAAGCCAATGTTTGTCCGTACCATATCTGCAAAACATCAGGAAGAGTTAGACCATTTCTAAAAAACCAGAGATAAGTAGTTGCAGACTTGTTTAGAGCTATAATTGTGTGTTACATTGTTTTTGTGGATGATTGAGCTTGTGGCTCCTTGTTTTTAATTCCAAATGATTTTTGGACCCTTCTGAAAATAATTGTGCCACCTCTTGTTTGTATTGAATGTGGTTGTTCTCTTGCAAAATTTGAGTATTAGTTTTGATCAATACCAATGACTTGAATAGTGCTCATAATCGAACAAAAGTGAATGTTCGGCTACGATGAGGCAAAATGAAGTTGTACAGACAATATGTGAACTTTTTGCATCTCGTTGTGACTAGGCAAATATAAAATTGAGTGTCTTGTGATGAACATTGAACACTAGCGATAGTGTGGACTCTTGTTTGACATTGTTGTCTATGCCTTTTGTGATGAGCTTACTGTGAACCATGTGTGATGACACACATAAAAATTTCCCCATTGGTCTGGTTGACTAAGTGATGCAATCTCTTGATATGATCTTTGGCAACTTTGAAGAGTGAAACAATTTGACATTATACCTCTTTTGTGGCCTACCTTGTGAGTGTGTGAACCCCGTTTGAGCCTTAAGCCTTAAATTGGAAGAAACTTGATAAAATTGTGACCTTTCTTGACCCATTACCCATAATCCTCATGAATTGTGGTTTGTGTGAATAGCCAACTTAGGAGGCCAAAAGCCTAAGTTGGGGGTGTGGTAAAAAGAGAAGGTAAATCAAGAAGTGCAAGAAAGTTTCCTTTGACCCATGGTTTTCAGAAAAATGGAACCCCTCCATATAAAAAAAAGACAAAAAGAAGAAAAGAATGAAAAAGTTGTGGAACAAGGTTGTGAAAATGCAAAGAAAATGGGGTTTCCAACAGTCTATTGAAAGTAAATAATGGGTGATTTTTGAGCTTGAATGAGAATGATAAAGAAGAGGAAAGGAGGTGCTGTGCACACCACATTTCATGAGGATAGAAGTCAATATGCCTAAATGATCATACATTTGCACTCAGCCCCACTACAAGCCTTGAAAACACCATTTTGATCTTGAGTGAGCAGAATCAAGTGTTGATTGGAAAATACGGGTAAACCTATGGGTGAAGTCATGCATTGTGTTCATCTTTGTGAGTGTGAGTGTTGCATTGTATTCCAGAGTTTTAAATTGTGAACCATTGTGTGTGAATTTTGAATCATTCTTTGTGTGAGGGAATTTGAGTACCTTTGTTTAGCTTGAACTTGCATTTGAAGCAAGTATTGTGAGCTTGAGATTCTTTGTTAATGGTGAGTCAAAACATGAATCTTTGAGTGCACAATTGATTTTTGCATGAGTAAGTTGAGTTTTCTTGTGTGCATTCATGATTGAGTCTTGTGTAGCACTGTTTGAGACATCCTTTCTGAACTGCTGAACTTGAGTTTTACTTGCGGACAAACAAACGCTTAAGTTGGGGGTGTTGATGAGTCCACGATTTGGACTCATTTAGGGCTTCATTTTAATAGATTTAGTGTTCTCAAATGCATATTTTGTGCCAATAACTGATGTAAATCGTTAAATTTCAAGTATTTGGATTGAGGAACCAAGCATGGACACTATCGAGCAAAAAGGAACAAGGCAGCTGAAAGAACGAAGAAAAGAAAGCCTGAGGATCGCCTAACCCATTGGGCGAGTCGCCGAACGGCCATGGTCTCACCGAATGTTCCAATGTGCCAAGCCCTGAAGGAGAAAATAAAGTCGGCGATAGAAAGGAACAGTCGTCGAACGGTTCCACGATGCACTGTTAGATCCCCCAAAGTACAAAACCTAAAGATGTTGAAGGCCAAAGCAAAACGACAATGGAATTGACCAAAGGGCGGATCGCCGAGTGGATCGGCGAGCCAGACTTATTGCGCCGAATGGTCCTTTACAACACATATTTGGGCGACTATAAATACTTTTAAATTCTTACTTTAGGATGTAGTTTAGAATTTATCATTGATATTGTTCAGTTTTCAAGTTTGAGAGTTGAGAACTGAGTTTTAGAGACATTTTCTCCTTAGCTTTGAAGATTTCCAGATTTCCATTTCTAAGAAATTGGAAGTGGGTGTTGATGATTCTTCATCTTAGACCTTTGTAAAGACTATATCAAGCCTACCCAGTTGATTGGAACACAACTTGGTACCAATTTTTACCATTTTATGACATCTAACTAAAACCCCAATTATTAGGGTGTGATTATGTGATTATGGGTTGATTTAGCGGCTGGGTATTGCTAATTGATAGTTTAATTGCTGTTTAAAAGTGATTTCGTTCAGTAATTGTGGTTGAAATTAATGGGTTGTAGTTGCAAATACCATCCTTACTTTGTATTTTTTGCTTGCTCGAGAGAGAGGTTTTAAAACCAATTTTTTTTAATCGATGGTTTGTGGGTATTGGGTTGTCATGGGTTCATCTCGAGACAGTGAACTCAAAACCCTTTTTTTTTTAATCGATGGTCTGTGGGTATTGGGTTGTCATGGGTTCAGCTCGAGACAGTGAACTCAAAACCCTTTTCCACACATTCAGCTCGAGAGAGTGAATGGACTAAAGCATAGGAAGTTCTTAGTTACTGCTTATTGGTGTTCGAGAGAAACCAATTTGATTCGGAGTAAATTGTTCGAGAGAAAGTTTATCCCCACTAAAGTCTAGCTTATTCACTGATTTACATCTATTCACTATTAATTGCAATTACCCAATTGTCTACCTTAGCCCATAATCCAGTCACGTCCCAAGTACCCATCTCTATACTTGCTATTTTCGTGTTATTTGTTGTTGTAGTTGATAATACAAACAAACCCCCCTGATATTTGACACTTGTCTCACCCCTAATTTGAACCATGCTTTTATTCGTAAATGTGTTTAGCGATGATTGACTTGAGCATATTCTTCCTTGCCTATTAATTCTCAATTACAAACCACTCCCTTGGGACTCGACCCCAACTCACTTAGTTTGAATATATTACTACTTATTGATCGTGGACACTTAGTATTGGATGAAGTGTCTTTGATAACGTTAATCAAATCATTCCATTATATTCAAAATGATATTTTATCTTAGTAACTTGCATACATGCAACTAAATAGTCCCCTTTTGCATGTTTTCATGATTTTATGAATGACTATCATACTTAGTGTATTTTTGTATTAACCCATATTTTCCTACATTTTTCCAAAGTGTAGGGTTCGATTCTCAAGGTGGTCCTCATTGTGGCTAGAGCTTGGATTTGTTCATTTCTCCTTGCTAGTGGTGAGTCCTCATGGTTCTAGGACGGATGTTGTCTTGGTAGTTTCTTTTCCTTGTATTTGACTTTCAAACATGTTTTAATGGTTGTGATCCTATTTGATTCAAGAATTGTAATAGATGGCTAATTTATACAAGTTTAGACTTCTATTTTTCCTTTATGAAAAATATTTAGACTTGAAATGCGTGTTTACTCTTATTGTTCTAATGCTTTATGTTATCATATGCTAAGTGTCTTACATGGAGTCTTTCGGGGTTCTATGTGTCTTGTTACGTCTAGGGGGTACCCTTGGGTCGTGACATCTACAAAGTATTTCATAATATATTTATATTATAAAATATATTTAAAGTAGACACCTTATCACATCGAAGGATTGTGGCTTTTTCGATTGACTATGACTTTTCCAAATGATTGTGACTTTTCAATTTCTGCCAGACATTATAAAATTTATGAGATATGATTAATACAACAACAATTCAACTCTCAACAAAATATATTAGTAGGTACAAGTATCTTATCAAGTTGGTGGAATTTATTCTCTCTTTATTGTCTCTTCCTCAATTCTGATTCCATCAAGAATGCCTAAAAAGTTGTCATATCCAAAAACACAAAAGTAATTCAATACAAATTCATAAAAGATAAAATTTTACAGATCATTGAAGAAAACACAAACTTAAGTTGTCGGACAAAGTGATGACAGTAGAGAAAAACCAATAAAAAGAAGTAGGTACGAACTAAAAAATTATCATGATTGTGATCCGTTGTTTAAGAATTGAGGCGTTGAAATAGTTTTTCTTTTGACATGTTGAATGGAAGAAAAGACTACAAGTAAATTATAGTTTTAATTCATTATTGTTTTGGTGAAGATCCAAAGTAGGTTTCGAAAGAATTGGCGAAGTTTGACAGAAATTAGGGATGATATTTTTTACAGAAAGGAAGATACAACAATTGGTTTCAGTTTCCTACTATTTATAGGTAGTTCCTGAAGAGATGCAAACGAAGAGATACAACAGTCTGAAGGGACACAAGAGTTGAAAAACGGGTTTAAAGGTAAGAATTAAATTTAAAGGTAAAAAACAAAGAAGTAAAAAGAAAAACAAAAAAATAAATTCCTTAATTCTAAGGGTGCCAATCTATAAGAATTTAATTAGCACCTAAGATATTATTTAGTTTATTCAATTGACCGATCACATTTAAAGTGTTATGCTATTTTCCTATAGTAAAAATAATTTATTATTACAATTTTTTATTATGATCAACCAGGCGGAGATAAGTGTATACCAACTAGTGTATGATCATTCAACTACAAAATAATATTAAGAGCTCGTTGGAAATGACCGATTGTAAATTAACAACAAGTAGGTTTAAGTATGAAAATTAATTCTTAAAATAAAATGTTACAAATTTGGATAGACAATTAAATTGATAATAAGCAGTTGACATACTTGACAAAAAAATATTGAATATTTGGAGTGCATTTTTGTTCCTGCAATAAATCAAAGTAGAATAAAATATATATTTAAATATTAAACACTAATATTTTAATTTCTGTTGAAGACAAACAAAATTAATTAAATGTTACAGACTCTTTGTTTTCCTTCATTTATCAACAAGTTATGGCCTTATAAACATTGTCAAACTCTTTGTTTTCCTTAATATCAATTAAATCTGATAATCAAATATAATCAATTTTTTCTCATTAAGCAATCTTATATAAATGGACATATTCTACCATATGAAAGCACTTACCCTCACTCGATATTTGGTATACAATGTGCTGCATTTCCTTGTTTGAACGTTTATTATAAAGGATTAGACTTCTGTGTAAGTATTGTGTGTGAAACATGATCATGAGCTAGATTGCTAGTACGAATAATATTTTGGACACTCGAATGTAAGATTTGAATGATTAAGCAAGTAAAAAATTTCATGAACAAATAAGATTCGGTAAAAGTTAGAAAGTACATACTGCCTTTATTTCATCTTTTATGATGTGATTGTTATTTTAGAAATTGAGTATCAAGTTGCTCCCAAAAGAGGTAGAAAAGCCTGAAGCTATTAAACCGGATGTACTTAACAAAGAGAGAATTATTATTCATCCTGATATGAAAGAAAACAGAAATTCCATGGTTGAGGAGGAAGTTACAGAGGTATCAAAACCTCTATCACCTCAAAGATTTATTAAGAAGAAAGGATGTTGCAGAGATAAAGTACACTCATTAAGGTTCTAAAATCGTTAGTGTTGAATGTCCCATTCCTGGAGCTACATGTTTTACATCAAAAAACTGGAATCAAATAGTATTTGAAAACTATGGCTACCAAGAAAAAGGGAGCTCACGAAGAAGATTTAAAATTGACTCGTCGGGTTAGTTCTATTGCTTAAGCAGATGAAATAAAAAAGAAGGAAGATTTGGGAACTTTCATCATTGGGCATCAAGAGTTTGCTAGTGTCTTGGGTGATAGTAGGAATAACCTCGACATGATTCCTTTGGCTATTTACAAGAAGTCCTGTCTATGTAAAACTTAGTCCTCTCATTTTTAGAGGTATTGCATGACTTAAATTATCTTATGTATGTAAATACGCTTTAAAGGATGATCTTTCATTATAAAGACTATAGTTTTGGAAGATATTCTCTTTTTTAAGGTAAGCAATTTATAAGAATTGTAACATTGGAATGATTTGAATCACGTATAGTTCTCTTCACCGTTATGATTTTGCATTCATTTCACCCCCTTCTCCTTATTTTTTCTAACTCTCAATTACTTGCGCATTAAAAAGCATAAATAAAATCCTGTAAGTACCATATAATAGATATCTCGATAAAATGGTTAATGACATGACCAAACAAGAAGGTAGTGGGATTCATAAGTTTTCGGAGGAAGACATTAAGACTATTGTGTATCTACAAGAGTAGAATGAAGAGTTTTAATTAACTATATTAGATGCAGACTACATTAGAAGAGAAGACATGAAGATCAAAGACTTGGCCAGGAAATATGTAGTGTATTTCCTCCTCTCTAAATCATAAATAAACTTTTAGGAAGTGTCCAAATAATGAAATCACTAGATATTTAGTCCATTATTATAATTTCAAAAAAGTACTTCATTGTATAAACTTTCACGACAGTTGGTTTATATCTGGAATGTTTTGCGAATGGAGTTTCGAGTCCTTACCTTGGTTTTTTGTCTGAAAGCTTCAATGTTTTAAGTTGTAGTAGTAGGTTACTCTTTTGTCAGGAGGGGGAGAATTATTATGTTTGTAATCCTATAGTTGAAGACAGGAAACTTATCCCTCCTCAATACTATTATCATGTATTTGATCCAACTGTTATTCTTGCATTTCATCCTCAAGGTATTATTGAATCATATTATCACATTGTCAACGCAGTCCCTTCTCTTGATCAACCAATTGTCTTCTTTGAGATAAACTCATCTCAATCAAATTCTTGGAGGTGCTCTTCATTAGACTGTCTTTAGTTAGAAGATATAATTGTTATTGGTGGGAGATTTTATACGAGGGAAATGTCTTACTAGAATACAACATCAAATGATGTGCTAGCATTTAATGTTAAAAAGAGATTACAAGAGTTCTACATATGCCTATCCTCCTGCAAGATATGGTGTCGTAACTTAGATAGAAGATGAGCTATGATATGTAACTGCTTATAATGACTGTGGGGATATATTTATATTAGATATATTTGGAGTTATTCATATGTATCTAACGAAGTATATGCGTAAATGTTAGAATCAAGAAGTGTAACACCCCTAAATACTAGACCAACTTTCGCATGTCGATACACCATTGCTTAATTACTACAATATATTTTATTTTCATTTTGGGAACTTGAAATTTTGTGATATTTGCAATCTTGCTTAACATAATGGTGATCGTAATTTAAGGGATTGTATTGGGGTATTTACGTAATATTCTAATTAGAATTATGTATAACTTGAAAGGGAGGTGAGGGTTATACATATAGGTATATATGTATGCATTTTGGGCAGCCAACTTTTTTTTGGGCAGCCACCTTTTGGAGGCAGTTGTACATGTGACTAGACTCACTTTTGAGAATATATTTTGACACCTATTCTAGTAAAATTCGTCTCACCTGTAGTCTAAGAACCTTAGAAAATTATCTAACCATTTGTTCTTCAAAATCACAAGAGAAAACCTTGGTCCTTTTTGCTGGAATTGGAGATACACATTTCTTGTTGGTAAGTGACGAAATATGGTTCTGAGCTGGGTAGTGTTTGGTAGTTTATGCATATATCTTTTTATAAAACTTAGTTTACAGTGAATAAATTTGATTTGGAAAGATAATTCGTAGACCTAAAACTCTTATGTTTATGTAAAACTCTAATTTAGCGGTTATGGATCCGAAATATGGGACGCAACATAGGGCAAGTTATGTCCAGATTTTGGAATTTGAAATCCTGTATGATCAACTGTTAGTGTTTTGAATATATCGTTTTGTACAAAATATATTTTGCGATAATTCTTGTTTTTTTGCAACCCTATTAGATGTATCTACATCTTTCATGAAGGTTATAAAGTCTATTTTTTCCGTTTTCCTTTTCAAATCTAAGTTGCGACATGAGGTACTAGGCTGGCCAGAATCACTGTTTTGGGAGCATAGTCATATTTGTACAGGCTAAGCTTACTTGTGATGATAATCCTGTTTTACTTCGACATTATTGAGCTTCTAGGAATTAAAGAAGTTATTTAATTATATTTTTAAGGTTGTATATACTCGTGAACAAGTTGAGGACCTTGAAACGTTGGTTGGTCTACGGTCTGAACTCTCGAAGTTGTGTTGGACTGTTTGTTTGCTAAAGCACTGAGGTTTGTGTATAAACTTGTACTTGCACTCTTTTAACTGCTGGTATATCTGAGAGTTGATGTTGGTACCTTGGTTACCTCTTGTAACTTTGCATTGTCGTTTTGGTATCCTTTAAGACGTTAAAGACGCTTGTGTAACTTGCCCACTTGTACGGATTGTTTGATCACTTGGCACTCTTGTTGGGACCCTGTCCTTCTTGTGGCTGTGACTCTGTCACTATTGGCATGCATGTCATTCGGGCTAACAAATGCACCAACAACTTTTATGGATTTAATGAATAGGGTGTTCAAGCCATTTCTTGATGTGTTCGTGATAGTATTCATAGATGACATTTTGGTGTATTCAAGATCGGAAGAGGACCATGCTAATCATTTGCGGCAGGTTTTACAAATTCTTCGTGATCCTACGTTGTATGCGAATTTCTCTAAATGTGAGTTTTGGTTCAAATCTGTGGCATTCTTAGGTCATATTGTATCGGACGAAGGAATAAAGGTTGATGTTCAAAAGATAGAAGCCGTGAAAAAATGGCCAAGACCTACAACGCCTACGGAGATCCGTAGTTTTTTTGGATTTGTAGGTTATTATAGAAGGATCGTTGAAGGATTCTCTTCCATTGCTGCACCCTTAACAATACTAACACACAAAGAAACCAAGTTTCAATAGAGTGATGCATGTGAAAGAAGCTTCCAAGAGCTGAAGAATAAATTAACTTCTACACCTGTATTGGTACTTCCAGAAGGAACGGAAGGGTATACAGTGTATTGTGATGCTTCTGGAGTGGGCCTAGGATGTGTATTGATGCAGCATGGTAAAGTAATAGCTTATGGCTCAAGACAGTTGCAGCCACATGAGAAAAATTATCCAACTCATGATCTAAAGCCGGCAACAGTTGTATTTGGTTTGAAGATATGGCGCCACTACTTGTATGGAGTTCATGTTGACATATACACTAATCACAAGAGTTTGCAATATATATTTAAGCAAAAGGACCTAATCTGAGGCAGTGAAGATGGCTGGAACTATTAAAAGACTATGATATTGATATCTTGTATCATCCCGGGAAAGCAAATATAGTAGCTGATGCGTTAAGTCGTAAAATAATGGCAAACACTTTTGGGCAGTGTGTGGAAAGACAAGGAATGACTAAGGATCTATGTCAACTAGCTAGCTTGGGGGTTCGCCTTCTTGAATCTCCAGACGAAGGGGTTATTGTGCAAAATGCGGCAGAATCCTCATTAGTAGTGGAAGTGAAAGTGAAGCAGTACACTGATCCTATTCTATTACAGCTTGAGGAGAATGTACAACAGGGTATGACAAAAGTGGTATCAGAGCAGGTCATCCTAGGGAGTCTACAAAGCCGTTTCTTTGTAGAGTCTTGTTTATGGATGTGTTGTGCACCACATTTATAAATAGGAGGCTTCGGGACATGTAGGAGTTGTCTATTTTCTTTCATTTCTTAGATCGTGCGATAGAACCAATGTTGTAGGTGAATCGTATCTAACTTTTGAATTGCTTTATTATAGCAAAGAGGCCGGTTACGAGAAGGAGTAAAAGTACAGGTAAACGAGTAGATGTGGCTGCCCAAGAAGGGACCAACCAACCACCACCTAATCAAGCTGTTCAAAGTGAGGGTCAAGATGAATCTCTATCACAGACTTCCCAGACCCCTCCATCTCCAGAAGATCTAAGGAGGGAAGCTGCACCTCAAGAACCCCCTATTAATGCTACCGAGCAAGATTTAAAGAATGCAGTCCAATTATTGACTCGTATAGTTGCTGGCCACGGCCAAAGGCAAGAAGGTCCAGTTGCAGGCACTAGTGATGTAGATAGAGCAGCTGGCACGCGGATACATGATTTTCTTAATTTGGACCCTCCAGCATTCACCGGGTCAGATCCTAATGAAGATCCACAAGACTTTATACATCAGATCCAACACACTTTGGATGTTATGCATGTAAGTGGTAAAGAAGCACTTGAGCTAGCAGCGTATAGATTAAAGGGCGTGGCTATATTGGTGTATGAAGCTTGGAAGCAAACTAGGGGAACAGATGCACCTTCAGCTACATGGAAAGAGTTCAAAAAGGCATTCCTTGACCATTATCTGCCAATGGAGATTCGAGAGGCCCATGCGGATCAGTTCTTAATCTCCACCAAGGAAATATGAGCGTAAGAGAGTACAGTCTCAAATTTAATTCCTTGGCCAGGTATGCTCCTAATGTAGTAGCTACTATGGAGGATAGAGTTCATCGATATGTGGATAGATTAGACTCATATCTTGTTAGAGATTGTTTCACTGCTTCGTTGAATAAAGATATGGATATAGCAAGGATGCAAGCTTTTGCGCAAAAGTTGGAGGATCAAAGGCAAAGAAGGACACAAGAGTAAAAAATAGGGCATTCTCATAGGGCCAGATCCATGGGGCAGTTTACGCCATCCTAAGGTGAGTTTAGGCCTCGGTTGTTTAAAAGATTGCCTAGGCCATCATCTTCCTACTCTTCAGTTAGTGCCCCACCTCGGTTTCAAGAGTTTAGGGGCAATTAGTTTGGGCAAAGATGTGAAAGCCAAGGTTCACGAATAGCGGGGTACCAAGAGCAGGGAAGTATAAGCCAATCAAAACCTCCTCGACAGTCTTGTAAACAATGTGGAAGAAATCATTTAGGTGCATGTCGTTTTGGGACAAATATTTGTTTTTCGTGTGGTACACCGGGTCATATGATGAGAAATTACCCTCATAGGGGTGTGGGTGGTGTGGCACAACCTACTAGATAAATTGCTGCATCATCATCATCAGAACCTTCTTTAGGTAGGGGACCACAGATGCCTACATGTCGCGGTAGAGGAGCTAAGGGAGGCTGACCAACACTTGTAGCGACCCTTTCGGAGGGATACTACCACTTAACGAGAAACCTAATTTAATACTTGCGACATTTAAAAGAGATTAACGAAGGGCATATTGATTTTAATCTGGTAGAGGGATTAGGTTCATAACGAATAATTTAGTTAAGGATATACATCTTGCCCATTTAAACATTTATTTGATGTTAAAATTGACATGGGGCGGAATTTCACTTATGACGGAAAAAACCTCCCAGAATAATTTAAGCAAATAACTGACGAGATTTTCATGCATATATTATCCTCATACTTAAGGATGAGATAACAAGAATATTATCAACTTCTGAGTACCGAAATCAGCCGGTTCATGCTTCACACAAACATTCAAAACTAATAGTAAATTTTGTATATTATAAGAGTTGCGTTTACACACCCCAAAAGAACAAAACATATAGACATACTTATAGTACAACCCATGGTGACATGATCAAATTAGCCCTCAAAATTTCATGTAAATATACAACACATAGATCATGTACAAGTCCCAAGGTTTATACAAAATATAGATGCCTATATGCAAATGTGATCTTCCTTAAGGCTCTCAAAATCTCCATTGGAATGTGATCTTCCTTAAGGCTCTCACTCCATCTCCAATGGCCAGCTTCATGCATCCTCTCGAACATTCCCTACGATAGAAACAACTATCGCTAAGCATATAGCTTAGTGGTGCAAAAACTATAGGTTCGGAGCCCTCAGATTCACCAGGTTACCTTTCTCAAGTCATGGGCAGCATAATTGAACAAAATAAATAAATCAAGTAAACAATATATAAAGAGTATCAAGTTTGATTTTTAAAGATCCAAATGTCAAGAACGCTCATAGCACCATTTTCCAAGAGATTCAACAACAAGGCTCGCCCAATATATACATCATGTCGTCACACCAAGCAAAAGCAGGTATCAAGAAGGGTCGACGCCCTGTATCAAGAAGGGTCAAAGCCTAATAATCAAAAGAATCAAGTACCATATTAAAAATGGCTTTCTAGTTCGTACTTAAAATCGACAACTTCCATTGTTAAGACGGACTAAAAATGCAGAGTCGTGATGGCAAATGATCCGAATCAAGAGGCATGCCAATAGTGACAAAGTCACAGCCATAAGAAGGACAAGGTCCCAACAAGAGTGCCAAGTGATCAAATAATCCGTACAAGTGGGAGAGTTACACAAGCGTCTTTAACGTCTTAAAGGATACCAACATGACAATGCAAAGTGCAAGAGGTAACCAAGGTACCAAGATCAACTTTCAGATATACCAGCAGTTAAAAGAGTGCAAGTACAAGTTTATACACAAACCTCAGTGCTTTAGCAAAGAAACAGTCCAACACAACTTCCCGAGTTCAGACCGTAGACCAACCAACGCTTCAAGGTCCTCAACTTGTTCACGAGTATATACAACCTTAAAAATACAATTAAATAACTTCTTTAATTCCTAGAAGCTCAATAATGTTGATGTAAAACACGATTATCATCACAAGTAAGATTAGCCTGTACAAATACGACTATGCTCCCAAAACATTAATTCTGGCAAGCCTAGTACTTCATATCGCAACTTAGATTTTAAATGGAAAACAGAAAAAATAGACTTTATAACCTTCATGAAATATGTAGATACATCTCTTAGGGTTGTAAAACAACAATAACCATCGCAAAATATATTTTGTACAAAAAGATATATTCAAAACACTAACAGTTGTTCATACAGGATTTGTAATTTCAAAATCTGGACAGAACTTGTTCTATGTTGCGTCCCATATTGCTAATTAATAACAGCTAAATTATCGTTTTACATAAACATAAGAGTTGTAGGTCTACGAATTAGATTTTCAAATCATATTTATTAACTGTAAACTAAGTTCTAGAGAAAGAGAGATGCATAAAACACCAAACACTAGCCAGCTCAGAAACAAATTTCGTCACTTACCAAAACGAAGTGTGTGTCTCGAATTCCAGCCAAAAGAGCCAATTTTTTCTCTTTTGATTTTGAAGAAAAACTTGTTAGATAATGTTCTAAGGTTATTATACTTCAGATGAGACGAATTTTATTAGAAGAGGTGTCAAAATATAGTCTCAAAAGTGAGGCTAGTCACATGTACAACTCTCACTAAAAGGACTGCCCATAAAGCATACATATATACCTTTATGTATATACCTAACACAAACACTTTCAATTTATATGTAATTCTAATTAGAAAATTACGTAAATACCCCCATACAATACCTTAAATTACGATCACAATTATGTTAAGCAAGGTTGCAAATATCACAAAATTTAAAGTTCCCAAAATGAGAATAAAACATATTCTAGTAATTAAGCAATGGTGTATCGACATGCGAATGTTGGTCTAGTATTTAGGGGTGTTACAATCTCCCCCCCTTAAAGAAATTTCATCTCGAAATTTACCTTAAACTAGAGATGGAGATTTTGAGAGCCTTAAGGAAGATCACATTTGCATATAGGCATCTATATTTTGTATAAACCTTGGGACTTGTACATGATCTATGTGTTGTATATTTACATGAAATTTTGAGGGCTAATTTGATCATGTCACCATGGGTTGTAATATAAGTATGTCTATATATTTTGTTCTTTTGGGGCATGTAAACCCAACTCTTATAATATACGAAATTTACTATTAGTTTTGAATGTTTGTGTGAAGCATGAACCGGCTGATTTCGGTACTCGGAAGTTGGTAATATTCTTGTTATCTCATCCTTAAGTGTGAGGATAATATATGCATGAAAAGCTCATCAGTTATTTGCTTAAATTATTCAGGCAGGATTTTTCCATCATAAGTAAAATTCCGCGCCATGTCAATTTTAACATCAAATAAATGTTTAAATGGGCAAGATGTATATCTTTAAATAAATTATTCGTTATGAACCTAATCCCTCTACTAGATTAAAATCAATATGCCCTTCGGTAATCTCTTTCAAATGTCGCAGGTATTAAATTAGATTTCTCGTTAAGTGGTAGTATCCCTCCGAAAGGGTCGCTACAAGTGTTGGTATCAGAGCCTAGGTTTGTGGTTCTAGGACTTTTGCTGTGAATTAATTATATACTTGTTTGTTTTCAAAAAGGTTCGATTTAGAGTGCTTGTTCACTTACATGGTTTATCATATTTTTATTGCATGTAGATTGCACATGCATCTAGTACATGTCCCTAATGCAATGTGATCTCCCCTTTTGAGGGAATTAAGTTATGGCCTCTTCTTTTGATCGACCTATGGAAGCTGCTCGTGAAGGTTTGGGTGCCTCAGTTTCCCAACCTCATGCACTGGAAGGGGTTGGAGAACCTTTATCGAATCAATATGTACCCCACACTGGTAGGTCTGAAGTGGGAAACCATCAGGGTGTAAGAGCTGGTTCACATCCTCAGATGAGTCGTGGTACTCAAGCCATGAATCCTCCTTTTCAACAAATGGCTGAATTCTTCCACCACGTGGCTGAATCGATGCATGATCCCAACGGGATTAACTTTGAGAAAATGAGGAAAATGGGTGGTGTGGAGTTTGAAGGCACTGTTGATTCCACTGATGCTGAACAATGGCTGGAGCGCATGGAGAGGGTGTTTGAGCAGTTGGAGTGTTCAGATGTTGCCAAATTTAAGTATGCTATTTCACTGTTACAAAAGGATGCTTATGATTGGTGGTTAAGTGTTCCGAATGCCAAGGTAAAACCTCTGGTTCTTACTTGGGATGATTTTCTTAAGGAATTTCGTATGAAGTATGTCCCACCTGCTTATTGTGATGCAAAGAAAAAGGAGTTTTTGAATCTGAAGCAACGAGGCATGTTTATTGCTGAATACGAACAAAAGTTTCTAAGGCTCTCTCGCTAAGCAGGAGGTATTATTAAAGAGGAAAAAGACAAGTGCATGAAATTTGAAGATGGTTTAAATGATTCCATTAGGAAGAATGTGACGATCCTGCAACATGAGAACTTTTTTAAGTTAGTGTCTGCTGCTTTTACTTGGGAACGCCTTGATAAAGAAGAAGCTAGTAGGAATGAAAACAAATTCCGAAAGCCTAGACCAAATTTTGGGGGTCCATCAAAAAGGGGAAGGTTTGATAATTCTAAGGCTGGTAGTGATAACAGGCCACCGCAACAAAAGTAAAACAGATCAGATTTTTCTACAGCTAGCATTTCAAATTATGGCCAAGGCAAGCCTCGTGTTCCCACTTGTCCGCAATGTGGAAAGAATCATTATGGTACTTGCAGGAGAGCTTCTGGTGCATGTTTCAATTGTGGGAGCTTTGATCATAAAGTGAAGGACTGTACTAATCCTAATAATGCTCCTTCCTGGAAAACTGAAGGCTCAGTTCATAAGCCTTCTATTAATCCTCCTCAAACTAATAGAGGTGCAAGACCTAAAATGTAACACCCCGTAAAATAGTGGACCTAGTGAGTTCTAGACTAAATCTAGTAGGTTGAACTAGAGCCTCACATGTTAGTTTGTATTTGGAAACTAGTTTAAATGATGTAAAATGGCTTATGAAGTTAGTTTGGTGATTTTAGAGGTCAAACGTCAAGAAACGACTAAAACATCCGGAAACTAGTCATTTGAACTAGTGAGTTGCAAGGGTCTTGTCGTTGAAGTTTGGAGTGTTGTTTGAGGGTGAAAACTTGTACAAGTGACTCTTCTACTTAGATGGACATGTTTAGGGGTTAAAAGTCTGGTTACAACTCCCCAAAGACCACTCGAAGGGTCCTTGAGGAGGACCCCAAAACAGTCCACTAAGGCAGCCTTTGGTGGTCTACGGTGGCTATCTACGTTAAGTACATCAATCTACACCTGTAGGTCATGGGTGTGGATGAGGACTTAGTCTAGGGAGGATTTCCCTTCAATTGTGAGCCCCAGCTCCAACCGACGAAGGCACAGTACGGCCAGTAGACCCATCCACGATCCGTGGATGGGCAAACGTAGGTGCTGTCAATTTCCAGCCTTCTAGTTTTAGGTTGGTGATTAGGGATTAAGTTGGTTAATTAGTAAATGGCTTAGGGGGTTGGTTAGTTAGTTAGTTAATCACCTATTTAAGCTAATAAGACCCAAAGCTAAGTCATGGAATCGTTTGGGACCAAGACCCCCAAAACAGTCACCCAAAACAATTCACTAAGACAGTTTTGAGGTGACCTACGGATGGCCACTGACGGCCAGTAGGTTGATTGACGCCCCGTAGGTCAAGAACTTAGGTCCATACTTAGTTTTTTTAGAGTCCTGCAACATTTAAACTCCCAGCTTCAAACCACGAAACCAAACCACGGACAGTAGATCAATCTACTGTCCGTAGATGGCCAAGTCGTAAGTGCTGCCAGTTTTAGTTAGTTTAGTTTTAAGTTAGAAGTTAGGGGTTGGGTTAGTTATTAATTAGGGGTTAATGTGGGTTGGTTAATAGGTTATTTAACCACCTATATAAGCTTAATAAAACACTAAACTAATCATTCAAACTCACCCAACTAAAAACCCCTAAACCCTCTCTTGAAAATCATCTCTCTAGAAGTAAAGAAGAAGAGGAAGAAGAGGGCAGCATCTAGGTCGAGATTTCACCATGGATTCAAGCATGTATTAGGGAATTGATTCAAGTTATGTGAATATTATTAATCCATGTGTTCTTCCACCCATGGAGCCCCCATAGATCCCCCCTCAATAGTGAACTCAAAAACCCAATTCTAGCTAGGGTTGTGATTGCATTGTGGGTAGGGCTTGGGTGTGATTCCAATCTAGTGGATATCACCCAATATTGATTGATTTAGATTTTATTGATGATAATGTGATGATTTCATGTGATTCCTATGATGAACCCTAATCTAAATTGATGAATGTGATCTTTGTGGGTTTATGCCTTTAGAGGCAAAGTTGAAGGTTCATATGTGATCTTCCTAATTCAATGTTGTGTGTTGCAATTGATCAAAGTTAGGATCATATAATCAATAATTGAACTAGATCATATTGTATATGGTTGATCATGACTTGTAAAGTTAGAATTGAACCTTTAGTATCAATTAAGACTAGAATTACCTATTAATGAAACATGTGATCAAATTACCTTGAAATCTAGGTATAAAGAAGAGATGAAGAAAGAAACCTTGAGAGTAGGTTTTGTGATCATGATAGTTAGGGCTTTAGGGTGAGGCTAATGTGATTACCTAGTGATGCTAAGGCTTTGAGAGTAAAGTCTAAAAGAGAATAGAACTCTAATAGGTTGAATTGTGGTGTAAGGCCTATACTCACCTAACCTACCTCATGAATGCTTGATAGTTGAAATTGATAGAATCACTTGAGCATGGATGGGTTGTCAAGGACATCCTTCCATGAGAGATGATTGTTAAGCAAGACTTAACAAGTAAACCTTAGGGTGTATGCTTGACTCCAAGTGGATATTGACAATGAGATGGAGTGTCACACAAGAAAGGGTCCGGGCTCCAAGTAGAAAGGAGAACCACACCTAGTTGATGTGAGGACTATCCAAGTTAAAGGGGAGAACTCTTACGTAGTATAGTGTGGGTTTTCCCAAAGTTAGGTCTCATGAGATAGGATCCTTCAAATAGTTGAGTTAAGGTTCCTAGAAGCAATCTCCATATCCAATGAACTAAGACATGCTTGAGAAGCATCTCATAGTGTTCAAAGCATAATGAACTAAGATGTGCTTAAGAGAGTACCTCATAGGGTTCTAAAGATAAAGAAGGGAACCTAGGTCCCAAACCGAGAAGAACTAGTAATAGGACCTTAAATTAGTACTTCGCACGATTAGTATTATGGGATGCTAAAAGTGCATTGCACAAAGTATCACTTAGGGTCATTAAAGAGAAGCCTTGAGATAGGATTGGACTAGAGTTGCATTTCCTAGTTATAGTTGACTAAAGGTGATAGATTTATTAGTTAAGAGAGTGAAGTTAATAAGGAGGCCAAAGTAGGGTGGATATGACTAGGATGACTTCAAGGCTATGCTTAGTGTGAAGGGTAGTATGGGATGCCTTCCATGCATTGCACAAGTGCGACTTGGGGTTACTTAGAAGTATGATACCCTTATGGCATAGAGAAGCTTTAGAGTGGACCATGTATATAGACTATGTTAAGATGACATGAAAACCTAGGTCTTGAATATGAAGGTGGACTATGCCCAAGAATGACCAAAGAGAGGTACTTAACTTGGATGGTAGTATGGGATGCTATCCTTGCATGGCACAAGTATATTTAGAGGTGGCTTGTGAAGTAGTTCTCTTGTAATATGAAAGACTTAGGGTTGAGGTGTGTAACCTTGTAGGTCTAAGTAGAGACCTTGTCATGAATACGATGTTCTCCTATGCTCATTTAACATGTCTTAGGTTGACTTGTATTATATGATGCTTATATTGGAGGTTTATGCTTATGTTTATATTATTGTCTCTTATGCTTTTGTCTTTTGTTGACTAACCATTTAGAGATGTTTTTATGATGTTGTGCTAACCTTCATACTTAGTACCTTTTGTACTAACGCATATTGCCTACATTTTAACCAAATGTAGGGTTGGATCTTTGAGTTGCTATTGGAGGCTAGAGTTTCAAGGAGTTAGAAGAGTTGAAGAATTGGTGAGTCCTCATAGCTTCGAGGACAAAAACCACATTTCCTTTATGTCATTTCTATATGTTTAGACTTTGTATGGGCTGCGTCTCAATGACTTTATTCTTGAGTTTTAAATAGATGGTTTGAGACAAAGAGTATAGAAAGACTTCCGCTTATTGTTTTTATGAGAAATGACTTTGATTGTAAAAGTTTTAAATTTTCTCATATTTTCTATTATCTTATGTTAAGAATGTGCTGAGGACTTGTATGCGACCCCTTCGGGGTCAATTACGCTATGTTATGACTAGGGGGTGCTCTCGGGTCGTGACATAAAAACACTCAAGCAGCAGGTACAAGTGGAGCTAATCAAGCTAGTGGACAAAGGACTACTGCACGCGCTTATGCTATGAGGCAGAGGAATGAGCAAGATGGACAAGATGTGGTTGTCGGTAAATTTCACTTATTTGGCTTATGTGTGTTTACACTATTTGATCCTGGTTCTACACATTCCTATATTTATTCATCACTTGTTCTTCCTGAAAATGTGAAATCTATGAGACTTAATTATGATGTGCTGGTTGAAAGTCCTTTGGATTATCAGGTTGTGTGTAATCGAATTTATCGTGATTGTCCCTTCGTGATTCAAAACCTAGTCTTCCCTGTTGATTTGATTGAAATGCCCTTCAAGGATTTTGATGTTATCATCGGGATGGATTGGCTTTATAAATATCATGCAGTGGTAGATTGTAGGTCAAAGCATGTGACCTTTAAAGATCCTACATTTTCACACATCATTGTACAAGGTGAAAGATCATTGACATCTAGTATTATTTCTGCGGCCTTGGCAAGAAAGTTGATGCGTCTAGGTTGTAGGGCATACCTTGCTCACATAGTTGATACACAGTTGAAGAGTCCTTGTATCAAGTACATACATGCGGTATGTGATTTTCTAGAAGTCTTCCCAGAAAACCTTCCTGGATTGCCCCCGGAAAGAGAAGTTGAATTTTCAATCGAGCTTATTCGTGGATTTAACCCTATTTCTATCACTCCTTATAGAATGGCTCCAGAAGAATTACGAGAATTGAAATCTCAATTGCAAGAAATTCTTGAGAAGGGTTTTATTAGACCTAGTGTTTCTCCTTGGGGAGCCCCTGTTTTATTCGTAAAGAAGAAAGATGACACTCTTAGGCTTTGTATTGACTATAGACAATTGAACAGAATAACAATCAAGAATAAATATCCACTACCAAGGATCGATGATTTGTTTGACCAACTGAAGGGTGCTAAGGTATTCTCAAAGATTGATTTAAGGTTCGGATATCACCAACTGTGTGTTATAGAGAAAGATGTCCCTAAAACTACTTTTAGAACTCGGTATGGTCATTATGAATTTTTGGTGATGCCATTCGGATTGACAAATGCTCCTGCAGTATTCATGGACCTAATGAATTGGGTATTCAAGCCTTATCTTGATCAGTTTGTGGTTGTCTTTATAGATGATATTTTAATATGTTCCAGAAGTAGTGAAGACCATGATAGACACCTTCGGATTGTTTTGAAAATTTTAAAGGAGAAAGAAATTTATGCTAAACTTTCCAAGTGTGAATTTTGGCTTATTGAAGTGGCTTTTCTGGGACATGTGGTATCAACCGAAGGCGTGAAGGTTTATCCTAGTAAGATACAATCAGTTGTTGAATGAAGACCTCCCAAAAGTCCAACTGAGGTAAGAAGTTTCTTGGGCTTAGCAGGGTACTACATAAAATTTGTGAAAGGCTTATCCATTATCACCTCCCCTTTGACTAAGCTCTTGCAGAAGGAAGTAAAGTTTATTTAGGATGACAAATGCCAAGAGAGCTTTGAAACTCTCAAATCCTTGTTGACTCAAGCGCTTATACTTACTCTACCAATTGAACGGAAAGAATATGTAGTATACAGTGATTCTTCTCACAATGGTCTAGGATGTGTTTTGATGCAAGAAGGAAAGGTTATTTCTTATGCCTCTCGGAAATTAAAACAACATGAATTGAATTATCCTACTCATGATCTTGAACTTGCTGCTATAGTGTTTGCTTTCAAAATATGGCGACATTATTTGTATGGAGAGAAATGTCATATATTTACTGATCACGAGAGCTTAAAGTACTTGGGTACTCAGAAGGAGCTAAACCTAAGACAACGTAGATGGCTTGAACTCATCAAGGATTATGACTGCACGATTGATTATCATCCAGGTAAAGCTAATGTGGTTGCAGATGCCTTAAGTCAAAAATCATTTGCAAGCATTTCTTTGAATCCTTTACCCTTGCTCCTTGAGTTAAGAGCCATGAATGTTTGTTTCACACTTGATTCAAATGGTTCAGTTATTGCTAATTTGCAAGTAAAGCCAATATTACTTGAACAAGTGAAAGAAGCACAAAAGTTAGATGAGAAACTTGTAAAACTGAACAGAGAAGTTCAAAATGAGGAAAAGCTTAATTTTACTTTAACAGATAATGGTGTCTTGTTTTATCAAAATAGGTTATGCGTCCCTAACGATGACAAATTGAGGAGAGAAATACTGAATGAAGCACATACTTCACCATATGCAATGCATCCTGGAGGTACAAAGATGTACCAAACCATCAAAGAACATTATTGGTGGAATGGTATGAAGAGAGACATTTCGGAGTTCATTTCCAAATGTTTGGTTTGTCAACAAGTAAAGGCAGAACATCAAGTCCCAGTTGATTTACTATAGCCCTTGTCGATGCCAGAATGGAAATGGGAGAGAATAATTATGGACTTTGTTTCTGGACTTCCTCGCACTCAGAGAAATCATGATGCAATTTGGGTGATTGTGGACAGGCTAACCAAAAGTGCTCACTTCTTAGCAATCAGAATGGATTACTCACTTGAGCGTTTAGCTGAGTTGTACATTAATGATATTGTAAGATTACATGGGATCCCTGTATCTATTGTATCCAACCGAGACCCAAGGATTACATCTAGATTTTGGGGCAACTTGCAGGAAGCTTTAGGTACTAAGTTGAAATTTAGCACTTCGTTCCATCCTCAAACGGACGGCTAGTCGGAAAGAGTGATACAAATTTTGGAGGATATGCTTCGAGCCTGCATTATGGATTTTGAGGGTAGTTAGGACAAACACTTGGCTTTAATAGAATTTTCTTACAATAACAGTTACCAATCGAGAATTGGAATGCCTCCCTGTGAAGCCTTATTGATATACCGTGAGTTTACGGTATTTCTAATACATTTCACTTACAAGTTGTGTGTGTCTAGGGCCTTTTTGTATTGGTTTTTATGTGTTTTTATCATATTTTGCAGGAAATATGTTCAGGCGCGGAAGTATAGGGACAGCTGAAAGAAATGCAGAAAAAGGGCATTCACGGAGGTGATCTACGGACCGTAGGTCCATCGACGGCCCGTATGTGATGACCGTAGATCAGCAGACAAGGTATGGAAGACTAATCAGGGAAATCTGACCA
>JAJONZ010005318.1:0-35484 GCA_029582445.1 Solanum paucissectum
TGAATTTACTATTTCAAAGAATAATAAAATGAAATTAATTATCTATGTATTTTGAAAATCCTCAATTACTCCTCTAATTAAGGAAATCAGTTACAAGTTACAACCAATTAATTTATATAAATAAATTTTGTATCTCAATTTTAAAATTCGACAGATACATGTATCTCATGGATTCAGATTCATGTATACTAAGCATGAAATATGGTAGAGGAAGTAATATTTGAAACTATTGGAAATCTTAGTAATTAAGACTCAAACTAGTGGGATATATGTGGTTTGCCCAAAATATAAATGGGTCTTTGGCCCAATTACAATACAAACAAAAGGCAGGAAATTTAGAAGGGCTTTTGCCCAATTCTGCTTCTAGTTTGTTGTTGCTGGCATATCATTCTTAGACCTTTTGAGTCCAAAAATATTATCTCTGGCCATTGGGGACTATCGCTGCTACCCGCTGCTTGGACTCCAACATTGATAATTTTTTTCAATTTCTCCTTCACGGCTTTTAAAGAGATTTACTCGAATATGCAAGAAATGGGAGTCCATTAGACTCATTCGGATATCACATGTGAAATAGAGAAAAATGGACAAAGTTAGCACATGTAAATAGCAAATAACACTAAGTTTTTGAAGAAAACATTCAAACAAGAGATGCAGCCAAATAAAGCTACTATGAGTATGGGAAACAAAACCAGAGCTATTACTAAGTTTAATCTTCCAAAAAAGAAAATCAGCTAATTTTTCACTGGATCCTTTGATCTTAAACAAACAGCAAAGGCATACTTATAATGGCCTTTATAAGTATCCGTTATTGTTGTCGTTTCTGTGAACGTTTGGAGCTGCTGTTTGACGTTGAGCACCTAGGTTTCTTTTGAGAAGGAATTGGGCCGGGTCGGAGAGGGTTAAAATTCGATGTCAACAAATAATGTGGAATTGTGCATGTTTCCTGAAAAGATAACTTGACTGTTCATTATGTTCTTATGTGTAAGTTCGCGGTGTTGTAAGGTAATATGATGAGCTATTATAATAATATATTAATAATATTAAAATGCTCTCAATAACCAACATAATGTTTATGTTGAACCTCTGAAAAATGGGCATAACACATAAATCTAACCTTTAACTTAGCTTTAACCGACATTTATCCACAAATTAAACAGACCTTCAAGCGCATTCACAAGATAGATGGAATGGATGAGTAACATTCCTATGAAAGTCAATTTAAATAACACATGAAATAACTAGAAGTAGATTTACTAAACAAATAAGAAATGTTGCATACCTCTTTTTAAAACTTGTTATTAGCTACTTTCAACAACTAATTTTTATAAACTTTACTTGCATTCTTGAAGGGAAATAGTAATGGAGTACTCTCACATCATGTAATGAAAATGGGGTGCACTTTGCTTGAGTTACTCTCAAGAGTCTCTTGGTCTAAAAACAAGTGATCTCCTTTGGTTAAAAATTGTCTCAATAATAGAAAACTACACTTCAAATTCAAAAGTACAATCTGCAGAAGTATGAATTAAACACGACAAATAGGTAGCACATTATTATTATTATGATTAGATCTTGTAACGCGACAATGCAGAAGTTCCATCTTGGCCTTTATTTTGGATGTAACTAGCGTGGTCTTTCACTGTGGTTGAGCGATATTTTGGAGGATTATCTTCTGATAACAATTCAGTAATTGGTCCATAAAGCTTGGAAGATTGCCATAGACTTTCACCGAAGAAACCCGCAACTGACATTCTTGATGCAACATTGTTTGAAATTACTCTATGCTCAACACTTATGTACTTGTCATTTGACAACAGCTGCAAAAACAATAAGCAAATGTTATATGATGATGGCTTCCGCGATTAATTTAATTTGTATATAATATCGATTACTAACCTGCAGAAAATCTCCAATATTTACCACTAGAGCTCCTGGTGTAAGAGGAACATCAACCCAATGATTCTGGTGAAGAACTTGGAGACCTCCGATATCATCTTGTACAAGCACCGTTACAAAACAAACATCGGTATGTTGAATGGTGCCCATGGTGAGCTCTGGCTGAGGGCATGGTGGATAGTAATTGCATGAATAATTAAGATGAAAACAATCCATATAATCTTTGAGATAACTACGATTGAGACCGAGACCTTCAGATAATAATTCAAGCAATGAGATTCCCAATTTCGTCACATCCTTGGTATAGTCCATTAGTACTTCCCTGCATTCAAACAGGACATATTTTTATAATAACAGAGCATGCTTAATTGGCTCTCACATTAAGCATAGTAATAAATCATATATATGTACCCGCATGGAGGTGGAAATTCTTGTTGACTGAGGATTCGGAGCCACGAAACAGAAAACTGTGTCTCTCCAACTTGCTGCTAGAACAGAAGGCTTATACAAATCAAGATTGCTAGTATAAATCACCTTTTTCCCAATATCTCGAGTGTAATACTGTTTCTTAATCTCAGTATCTTGCTCGAAAAACTGTCGTGTTCCTTGCAATGTTTTGTCCAGGACGGATTTTGGAATTCCATGATTAATCACTTGGAAAAAACCCCATTTCTCCGATGCATCTCGAACTTTGTCCACAATCTCCTTATGCTTAATCGGATCCTCATTGATTCCTTCAAGGTCTATCACTGGAAAAACAAAGTGCGTTTCACATTTTTTCACCCTGTCTTTTGGGGGTAGAATGAATATTTGAGGTACTTTAGTGATTCCAGAATCAACAAGACCTTTGACACCAGCCTTAGTATCATCAAAAGCTTTAAATTCACTCATTCTGTCATAACTTTCCTCAACTCTAGAGCTTCCCATCTTTATCTTTTTCTGCACTATGAATGATTAAAAAATTGTGTATTTCTCAAAATGAGCATGCCCTTATTTAATTAGTACGCACATCACTTAGAATTGAAGCATGTTTATAATGCATCACATTGGAAAATGCATTACACATCGGAAAATGCATCACATTGGAAAATGCATTACACATCGGAAAATGCATTACACATGGGCAGTGGCGGAGCCAGCGATTTTCAATAAAGGGGTTCAAAATCTAAAAAAATAGACACACGAAATAGCCGAATGGGGTTCGACATCTACTATATATACTTTAAAATTATTTTTCTAAGGTGGCTCCGCCACTGCACATGGGTCTCATCAGCTCCACGTTAGAGCCACATAAAAACGTATATTTAATTATTTTTTTAATTAATTATTGAAAGGTGGCTCCGCCACTGCACATGGGTCTCATCAGCTCCACGTTAGAGCCACATAAAAACGTATATTTAATTATTTTTTTAATTAATTATTGAAAGAGGCATCTTTTTGCACCACAATGATGAAACATCATTTTTTTAGTTCCAATGTAAGCATTAAGCACTAACCTTGTTGATGAAAGGTGTGGAGCTTGAGAGTATAACTGAAGATGTCATTATTAATAGGAATTAGCTTATTTTTTGGCTGACATTATTAAAAAATAATTAACTTTGATTCTAGTTTTGATTGTCATTGTTGAAGGAAATTAACTTCAATTTTGAACAATACTTAACAATTAAGTTCGATGATTTTTATGTATCTACGGTTTATTAAAAAAATCAAAAAAAGATGAGGATGAAGGTTCAGAAGAGGGTGGTAGGAGAAGGAGAAACGACAATCAAAATAATGGAATAAATTGAAAGGGAAAAAGGTTTGAAATATATCCGAATTTTGACCGAAATTGCTCTAATAATATCGAACTTTGGAAAGGACCTTTTATCCTCTGCACTATTTAATAATGTATTTTAAAGATATATATGTGTCCACGTGGACATCATAAATATTGTATCATTATAAATAGTAATGTGTCCACGTGGGCACATATATACCTTTAAAATACACTATTAAATAGTGCAGGAGGTAAAAGGTCTTCCATAAAGTTTGATATCGTAACAACAATTTCGGCCAAAGTTAAAATATTTTTCAGACCCTTTTCCCAAATTGAAAGCATAAAACATTTGTATTATTGTCACAACATTATTTATACATGATATACACAAATTTGCTTTCTTGTATATAACCAAGAAAACATATTTTACTTGTCTTTCTTTGATACTACTAAACCCTCTAATATAGGATAACTAAGAACCAAAACATAAAAAGAAAGGAAACCTTGTCCAAACATCTCCTCAAAGTTCCTCTCTAAGACCAATCTTTTCATTCCAAATATGAAACATACCACATTAAACACCACTAAAAATGTCAAAGGAACCATAAACAACTTAGCACCTTGGAAATCAAATTTACCCTTTTCATATGTCCTTAATTTCTCTTCATCTATGGCTTTGTTTGTTAACCTGAAATTTGCCTTTGCCACACCTAGCCACTTCATTAAAACATCTAAGCATCCAAATAAGCAGGCTGTGACTGTTTTTATTATCCAAATTCTTTGTTCATTCCACCATGTCCTTAAGTTGCCACCACTAGACATGACTTCATATAAATGTTGAGCCAAAGATGATAAGAATATGGTTGTGAATAGTGCAAACCATGGGCTTGTCATCTGTAAATAAATAAAGACAATTGAATGAGTCATGTACATGAATTTTTCAAAAAATAATTATTTTGTGTCTCACACGACTGACACTAATTCTGATTTAATTTCCAATTAGTATATCATCACCAAGGATGGGGTGGGATAGATGAAATTCATTTTAATCAAAGATCACTAATTCGAATCTTGAGAATGTAAAATTTTCTTATAGGGAGCGCTTTCTCCTTAACAGGCCCTACCTGATATGATCTGACTTAACCACACCAATAAGTTCCGGATACCTAGAAGGTTAAACAAAAAAAAAGACTAGCAATTTCATTAATCATCACTACAGTTTAATGAAACTTCCATCAAGCCATTTGGAGATCGACCTTTCTTTCTGATCTAATAAGTCGAGTTCCTCTTATAATCAATCGTTCATATGTCCATTTCGACTAGCAAAAATTGAAATCATTTACATTTTTTTTAATGATATATATTATACTTGAATTTTGTTTTATATAGGTAGTAAAAAAATTTCAAACTTGATTATAGAAACTCTAGCAAATTACCTAAGTATTGAAGTATATCAAAGGGATAAATTAAGTTTTTACCTTGGGAAACACTGGAGTGCCACTCAAGAAGCACAAAGGTGGAACAATGCCATAAAGGAAGCAAGGAATGGAGAGAAAATGTGAGAACATGAAGTATCCATAACACATATTTTGGACTAAAGGCATTTTTGACATGAGCCCATAAGTAAGTGGGCTGTATTTTGAAAGCCCAACTTGTACTAGCCCAGAAGCCCACTTCATTAGTTGGACCAAAGCATCCTTCATATCAATGGTGCTACAACCAAGAAAGCATGGCCTCTTTGGATAAAGATATACTGATTTCCACCCTTTAGAATGCAAGAGATAGCCTGTGTATGAGCTCTCTAGTAAACTGTTGTATGAGTATCCTATCTGAAACAACAGTTTAAGCTTTTAGATGAAATAATCACATAATTTAACAGACACAAATACAAAAGTATTAATAGATGTGCCAAAACAAGCTCATGAATATATGACACGTCTAATCCGTCTAAGTTTGGGTTGTCTAACGACTCGTTCAACTAATTTAGCTCTTTTGACTCACTCAATATAGTCAATCCAAAAATTGGGCAAAACAACTTTTTTTTATTATTATTTGATGTGTTATATATGACCAATATATAATAAAGAAAATAGAGTTTTGTTAGTTCTGTTTGATATAATTAAACATAAAAAGAGTTATCAGGTTCATTATTTACTCCATCTCCACTCGGCTCATTTCAATCTTGAATGAGTTAATGACTTGTTTATTTATTCTCTTAACTTAACTCATTTTAACCGTCCTAATTCAGTCCAACCTGCTTATTTAACCTCCCTAAAAATAAATATATATGGACTAGTAATAATAGGATGATACTTACTTCTTTACCCCATCTTGTATTTTCTTCAAATGTGCAAGAAGCAAGAGTTTTAGCTTCATCTATCATCTCATCACATAGAACATTCTCCCTTTCATTTCTTTGATCATTCAAAGAGTTGATGAACTTTCTAGAAGCACCAAACGTTTCTTCTGCCTCTTGAAGTGACTCCTCTATGAACCAAATATATTTAATTAATAAATAAAATGTTCATAGAATTATATGCTTAAAAAAATAACCACAATTATGTGTAAATTAATAAGATGAAAACCTGATTGATACAATTGAGATTCCCACTTGTATTCTGATTGAGCTTTTAGAAAAAGTGTAGTCATATTATCTTGGTTAATTGGAGTACTATATAATGCTTCTTTCTTCAAATAATAGCCTGTGCCTGCACAAACTGTCCCTCCTACTCCATCCATCCCTTGATACTTATTCTATAAAGAGAGAGAAATGAGATTTTATAGAGTATACACTGATGATTTAAAAAATATTTATACAATCAGATAATTTATTACGTATTATATATAATAATTGTTAGTAAACTTATATTATTAACATTAGTAGGTGACCTAATAAAAATGGCCACTAATAATGTTAAACAATATAATCATATAAAAAAAATCTTGTTGTAAGCTTTGAATTTGTGAAATTATCCATTAATAAAATTAAATAAAATTTATTTTCGAATTCGTATTCAATTAAAAAGCTCAATTGCTTAAAAAAATTTAGGTTACATGGCCAAAAAAAATAAAAAATTGTAGTCCAATGTCGTCTTTAGGTGATCTAATTTACAAAATACCCAATAGATATATAATTTTAATATACTTATCAAGTATAAATATACATATAATATACACAACTATACATATAATATACATAACAAATATATCAGTTTTATTTATTTGGATTACGAAAAATTACGCGGATAAGCAAATATATACTAGTTAATTAGCTAACATAGTTATAGTTTGAATTAATTACGGCTCACAAATTTTAGTTGTAGTTACGCGCCTCTCTCCTCTCTTCCTCTCTCTTGCCTCTCTCATCTTTTATACATATATAAATACAAATTTTACATATGCATATACAATTATATTACAGACAGATGTACAAATACAATTAGTCTCTCTCGCTCGCCTCTCTCCTCCCTCTTCAATATCGCTCGCCAGATATACAAATAAATATGTATATCAGTTACATATATACAATTATCTTGCAGATATACATATACAGTTCGCCTCTCTCCTCTCTGCCCTCTCTCGCTCGCCTCTCTCCTCCCTCTCCCAATCTCGCTCTTCAGATATACAAATACATATGTATATCAGGTTTGGCCCGACCCAACCGGGTAGAAGCCCAAAAAGTGTACATATGAAGTTGAAAAACTTAGAAATATATAGAATACAATTATTGCAACATATACTAAGAGGATGTGTAGGTACCTTGTATGCTGATCTTGATTGAGCATCATAGATGTCATTTTTACTAACATTATAAAAGGTTTGAGGGAATTGTACATAGGAAAGAGTAGTAGAAATATTTTGATCAAGATGAAAACACATTGCTTGCTTGGCTGAAGAAGGGTCATTGCAATACATGTCACAATCCAAAACAAGCATATATGGTGCATTGCTCATTACCCCTGAAACCCTAAGCTGCATGTCACCACAAACCAATAATAACCATAAGTGATTGTTCAAAAATTGACTGATTTCTAGTAGTGATTGTTCATGAATTTTAAATATAGGAAAGTAGCTAGGTTAGTAACTATTTTTTATGTGTTATCCGGAATATACATACTGTCCAAAATAATTTGAATTCATGTTATGTATATCTCATTTAACGAGAAAGGTCCCCCTACTAGGGCTGATTAAAAACCAAAACTTCTGACTAAATGATCTCATCATCACATTGTTAGTATGTTTTGCACTTACCAATCTTTATATATCTCTACTATAAAATTTTACATGTGATTGACTTTCTTAGATGATCTGATAATATAAAACTATACTCCCATTTAATTTCCTAGACTCTTTTTTTTTTATATAACTATTTGTGATTAATCTTGATACTAGAAAACTAGTGTTAAAGTCGATGAAATGTAAACTCAACCCCTTTATGCTATTAAAAGTTTTCTTCCAAATTACAATTTTAATGATGGAATATTAAGTCAACGTGGAATGCTTTGTGCAGATATTTTTAAAAAAAAACCTTAATTAGGAGAAATTATTACTTACAAGAGCATTTAAGGCTCCAGCCTTGAAACGATGAGGGCGTGATGGTCGCCTCTCACGTGACATATAAACTAATTGTGGCAATTTGCTTTCCTTATTATCATGTATCACCTGCACCTCATAAATATTTGATTATTATTGTTAATCTCACCTTAATTACATTTTGTAACCCTAAAAGTTTCTTACATTGGTGTTAACAAATCAAAAAAATTAAATGAAAAATACTATAAGTTACAATTCTCGTCGTATTAATATGATGAAAATAAATATAGTTAAATATTAGTTAAAGTTCATACAGTCTGACTCTTACACTACTAAAAAAATATTATTTTTTCATTTAAATTTTCTATTAAAAAATATTCAGTGACTCGTAGATATTTTATTTGAATCAATAAGACAAGAAAATATGTCTAGCGGCTATTTCTAGGCTTTAATAATCTATTTTTTTCCATGCATTTTATCAGTGAATTGAGATTGAAAAATTGTATTTTATAAAATCTCTATTTATAGTAGTATTGAAAAATGAAATAAGTAAAAGTGAACGGAGGAACCTCAATATACGGTGGTCGATCCATTCTGACGGACCCTTCAACACTACTGGCTTTCTCTACATTTTTCTTGAATACTTCGTATGCCGCCTGCACAATAAAATAATTATATTTCACTATCTTATATATGTATAATAAAAGTCCATATTACCCTTTATAAAACAATAATAATAAATAAGTTCAGCCATGGACAAAATTATTGTTGAAATCGCAATTATAAACAGATAAATTAAAAACATATATTATTTAACTATATTGAGTTTTGGGTCGATAATTTTAAAGAATAATAAAAGTTTCGATAATTAATGAGACGAGTTGACTCCTTACAAGGTTTGCGTATTAAATTAATTTTTAGAGTGTGAGTTAGATTCAAAAATCTTAATTTAACATGATATCAGATCTTTTTAATGATAATTTTACTACTTAATAGTAAAAAAATATGATAGGGATTTATGCCAAACCCTATGTCACCACAAGGTGGATTAAAAAAACAAAAAAAAAAGTAGGAAGAATAAAGTAATTGATAATGTCATTAAATTTGAAAGAAAAAACAAAGTAATATAATTTTGGAGGTAGTTGTTAAAGACGGCTGGTACCATATTGTTGTTCTTAAATTAGTCCGCTAAGATTTTGTTGAACAAGGAAGAATTCAAGGTGACTATTGTAAGGATATGGTTTTTTTTATCCTAGTGTGTTAATTAATGTTGCTCAATTTAAATAAATAATTAATATGCTCAAATTAAAATGTTTTATGTCTAAATCACTTCAAGAGTAGAGACAAAGATTGTGATGGAGTGTTGGATATGTACTTTTTTATTTATTTTTAATGAGTAGTTTTGGGTTTGAGTCCAAGAAATCGGAGTCACTTTTGATAAGGAGTACATTTATATTTTAACCTTTGTAGTAAAAACAATTCTGATGCGAATACAGATTAGTCGAACTTCAATGCGATGAAGTTCTGGGTGGGAGGAATAATTAGCTCCTACATTCATTTTTTTTCATGGTATTAGAATCAACTCTATCCTAATTCTTGGTTTACCTGATGTTGAACTTTCATGTTATATTATTCACACTCTAGATATCTAGTCCTAAGCATGCGAGGGTGTTAAAATCCCCTATCAATTATGGAAATTGGTTTATTTACCGTTATCCTTTACGTAATAACATTTTATTATAACAATAATATATTTTCTGTGAAATTGATTTTTCATGTTACTTATGTTATATATTATATGTTCTCTATATATAATAACATTTCATTATAACAACCAAAAGATAATCCTAACAAATGACGTTATTATAAAGAGGTTTGTCAATATATGATTTCGATCAATCGAATTACCTCTTATATTAACTTTTGGGATTGATTCAGACTCAACGTCTATTTCTTTCGGTAATATTGGAACATTTTATCATCCAAATTAAAAGGGTAAAAAAAAATTACCTTAATATTTTCCTCTTCATTCTTGAATTCATTTCCTCTGAGGATCAAACGTTCATCATCACCAAAAGAAGAGAAAAACGCATCTGGACAAATAGTCTTCACTCCATACTTTCTACAAAAAGGAACCCAAACCCTAGCAAATCCACATGCCTCCTTAATAGCATACAACGTCACGGTGGCGCCACCGTCATCAGAGAGATAAACGGAGAGTTTTTTCGGTGGATAATCGAGTGACATAGCCGATAAAACCGTGTTCATAACCTCAAGAACCGGTTCCTTAGTAGGATCAGCCGTGCATATAAACACGTCAACGCCCGGTAACTCAGAATCAGCCGGAAGATTTTCTGGCATGACGGACCGAGCTACCGGGCGCCAACGGAAGGATTGTGTAACTAACCATATTATAGTGAAAATAACCTCAGAAATTGTGATAAGTCCCCATGAAATAATTGATACATTATTATCTCCTTGGAATAAATTTTTTATTCTATAGTATAGTAACCCTAATATGGCTGAAAAATGTAACAAAATATGGATTCTACTAAATATTGCACGAGGTTGTTGTAATGTGCATGTATTTAGATAAGGTGCACCCATGACCAATTTTTTTTTTGCACTTTGTTTTTGAGTTGGTTTTAATTTATGGAGATGGTATATATTACTCCTATATATAGGAATTTAAGAAAGAGGGTCTAGGCTAAAAACAAGAACTACTATAAAAAAAAAAAAAAGGGGGGGGGGGGGGTCAAAATCGACGGATAGAGTTGGTTGTTAAGGAAAATTTATGTTAAATCAACGGATTATATTGTACATCATCGATTTTGCCTGTTTTGTGAAATCGATAAATAGGATCGGCTAAAATCGAGGGACAGTTGATCGATGGATACGGTTGATTTTTCAAAAATAAACACAAAAAATGTAGCTACTTGAAATCAAACTCAGTTATTTTCTATGACTTTATTTGGATAATCGTACAACTCGATTATACGTGCTGCTCTTTGATCAAATATTTCCATTGTTTTTATTTATACTCTTTAAAATTGCAATTTTTTCACTTCAAAAATCGATCGACCATGTCTGTCAGTTTTTGTAATAATAATAATAATAGTAATAATTAAAAACCGAGGAATTGCGGTGATTTTCTTTTTAACATTTTTTCTAAAAGAAAAACCCGATGGACATCTGTCGGTTTTAAAAAACTTTTTTTAAAAAAATAAAACTGATGGATAGGGTCGATTTTTCGGACCGACCCTATTCATCAATTTTTTTCATTATTTTTAGTAGTGAAGTTGAGGGTTTAATTTTTATGAATTCTGAATTTTACGACAGCTATATTAAGTATTAATAACTGGATTCAAAATTACAATTTATATATATATCAAATAAATTTCTTAATATACCATATAAAATATGGATTAAAATTACTAATTCTATCGAATTCATATTTGACCACCTAAAAACAAGTGACAAGTATTTTGTTTTATTGGTAGTGATAAATAAATAATGTTAAATGTGGTGAAACGGCATACTGGTGAAAAATGACAAAATAAGATTACTTAAAATGTAGTTTTGTGATACTTCTTTTTGTTTCATTTCACCAATAATATTCAATATTTACTATGATTAGATTTATTGAGCACCCAATTTCATAAAAATGTTAAAAGAGAATATATATTTAATTATATCATGTCTTAACACGCTCCTTATAATATATAGCTTATATTTCTTTTCAGATGAAATAAGTGATTTTTGAATGACAATAAACTACATCTGAAAAGTTGTTAACATGTTAAAGAGTGTCAACTCTTCTAACCTCTATTTTTCTATTTTTAAAAGACAACAACAAAATAACGGCAAAAACATATGTATCATGTATGTGTCAATTTTAAATTTAGTCGAGAGTTTATGAAAAATGATTTTTATATTTTTTAAGATTGGGTTATTAATTAGTCTCCGTACTCATTATTATCCTCAAACTTCACTGTAAAATTATATGGGGTATATTATTATAATTCTGCAATTGAATTATATATGTAGTAGAGTGTTTTTATTATATTATTCATATGTGATTAACTAATTCTTACGTAACTTGAATGTTAATTTGTTCGACTGAATTGTCAGCCAAATATACTGTAAATGAAATGAGATCACTCTTTTTTAATATATGTTCTTAATAAAGAAAAAATGATATTTTTAATTTTTTACGTGTAAAAATTTTAAAAAAAATAGTTGTCCGTAACCTCCTAATAGTTGACCTTGCATAAACGAAAACGACTAAAATATCCCAAATTGAAAGCCACGTAATCCTAAGATTCTTAATTATGTCGTCTATGAGTATTTAATAGTTAATACCATTAAAAATAATGACTACAATGTTAATTAATCCCATTATTTGTCTAAACGTAAGCATGGGATAAGTTTTACTACTATTATTAATTAAGTATAGCTTATTTTTTTTATGTAAAAGTTAAAAATTCCAAACTAGTATATTCCATTATTCCCTTGAACTATCGGATTTTAAATAACGAAATGAAAAAAAAAACATAGTATATGCTATCGAATTTTCATGTTATGTTATATCATTTCTTCCATAAATATTACTACAAGTTTAGTTGTGTTGATTGATTAATTCTCCCTTGATAATCTTATTTAAAAAGATGAAATTTTATGTTTTTCTTTTATACATGTAAGTCTATATTAATATCGAAAAAGTACTACCTATCAATACATTGTAATTTCTGGCCTTGCTCCGATGTCCGATCATTTAATAGAATAGCATTGAAACGTTGAGCTCAAGAGTTTGTAGAATTGTAGTACATGCTATCGATAAAATCAAGATGTATGAATTAACAACATTTAACAATAAATACAAAATTAACAAATACAGAACTAGAAAAATGCTCTACTTTTACTATACTTTTATGGATAAATTATCTAATTATACGAACATTCAAGCCGGATATATTTAGATATATATTTTTTGCTATCAAATACAATCAAAATAAGGAGAGAGACGAGCAACAACAAAAGGGAGACGAGCAAGATTTGTCTATATTTCAGATACATTCGAATCACAATTGATACACACTAAAATCTAGATACATGTATCAGTAGTATCTAGTGCGATTACATATATGGGATACAAGACACATAGGAGATTGGCGAGCGAGATTTGTCTATGTATCCTAGATACATGCAAATCCACTTGAATATAGTGTATCTAGAATAAATTACACCTGATTTTGACCCATGTATCCCGAAATACGCACCAAAAACTGATAAGATTTGTAATATCATAGAAAATAGGAAATTTTTGAAGTTCCATGTTTACTCAAATAATGCATTTGGGGCAAATATCCAACATAGCAAGTACAATAAAATCTCATTAAATTAATACTCGATTAATTAATAATCTCTCTAAGATAATAATTTCCTCCGATCCCTACTTGGACCAATGGAAAAAATCATTCATTTCGATAAGATAATAAGATAATATATTTTCAGAAGACGCCTATATAAATATATGGTCCCATTAATATAATAAATTAATAATTCTTTAAAAGTACAAATATATAAGAAAATTTAGTGAAATATGATTCTATTATATTCTGTTTTTTGTTAAAATTTAAATCTAGTTGAAGTTCATTTCTAACTTTTCTTATTGCACTATAAAATTGTGAAGAGTTCTAGATGCAAGTGTTTTCTTACGCATAACTGGTTCCAAAGGTATTGTATCATCTTCAACTTTATCATCAACATTGTTTTTCCAATGATATCCACAATTTTTTCCAAGCTTTGGACATCTGAACATGTATCATTTTCACTCATCCAATAGGTTATTAACGTTCATTTTATTGTGGTAACCGAGATCATTAATCATGACCACAAGGTCATGAATGACGTTTTTACAAGTAGGTTCTTTGAGATTTCATTCCTGAACAATTTTTCGGTGTCGAAACACTCGTTAAATTAATTTATCGATTAAATAATACCTCTATAAAATAATAATATTTCATGATCCCGCCTGTATAAAAAAATACTGCATCTAGTACATAACATCAATTTTATGACACTCTCTTTGATGAAATATAAGTTGGAAATTTCATCCACATCTTTGATGTTGACCGAAAAGATTCAGGAAAGAAGTCTGGCTGAATCTCGAACGAGAAGGACAGTATATCACCTCTATCATTCGATGAGTAATCGAAAAAGTTTCATGTAATGGCGATGCAAAAAAGTAAAGGAGTAGAGCAAGTGACTCGCCATGGCTCCTCAGAAGGCATTCAACAGCTGAACGTAGAACGTAGAATTTGTTGTTTGTGGTTTCTTTTACCATGTCGTTTGATCTGTTTGCAGCATCTTTTGAAGTGGTGACGTCCCTTTGTAGGTAACCAGACAAACGAGTATAGAAAGATGAGTTTGACGACGATCGTCACTAAGACAAAGCCAATAAAAGTAGTACTAAGTCCGACTGTACCGCCATCTTGGAACCAAGTCAAGAAGTCATGCTAAAATTCTTCTGTATTCAAATAAAGCTTAGATCCATTTATGGTTTATATAAGATAGAAGTTAGTTTTCCGGCATAGATAATTTCTTTAGCCGGACATAGTCACGGCTTTAAGCATAAGGAATAAACTGAAAATAAAGAAGTACCTGTAGCAAACAACACACTTTATTTCTCCGGCCAAAGTCCGGCAAGCCTTACAGTTCTTGCCTGTCTGCCCCTTCTCCCTTTAACTATAGCATGTCCTACAATTAGAACATCAAAATAAGCTGCAATCATAGTTACAAGTCGAAATCAAGTTGGAGGACTCCTTCAGGTAGATAATTCTTATTTAACAGAAAACAAAGATGTTTAAATAACAGACATTTGACGAATAGCTACAGCATCACATGCTTATTGGTAAAAGCACTAAAGGGGCCATTTTGGTTTAGAGATGAGTAATGTAGGGATTATTTCTTTTTAGATTGATGTATAGCAATTAGTGCACAAAATAAAGTTTGTCTACTAATATGACGGTTAGTTTTGGATTTTAGTGTTATTAATCCATGTATTACTAAGACCTACATTCCTATTCTACACAAATTCCTACATAACGTGGGCACGTAGATTTTATGTGGAGATTAAAACTCCTACCTAGACCAACCAACCCCTAAAGTTTCAAAAAGTTTAGGAGCAAGATCATATTTTCACTGGACCAACAGAATCTATTCATTTACATTACAAAATAAAAAACATATATCACGCACTTCCCATTACGATCTCTTATGTAATTTTACCCCTATGGGTACAGCAATAAGTTCTTTAACAGTGATCAATTAAGAAGTTTGTATCACATTATTGTTACCTTGACTATAACAAGTTTAAGTAGCTGAGGATATTGGCGAGAAGTACTTTCACCAGCCTGCAGTGGTCAAATGACAAGTATACGAAAGAAAATTAGGAGTATACAGAAGAATATAGGTCAAGTAACGTAATTCCAACATAAGAGTAAATGGTTAAAATGATTGAATTCTTTTCTTGAAAAAAAAACTCCTTGACCAACTTTCAATCCCAAATAAAGTTGTGTAATCATTCAGCTCTATCCAAGTTCAATTCATTCCAATATAATGTTAACGATATTGTAAATACACCATAACACTAAATACCTACAATATCCTTAACAACTTTTTGCAGTAATTTATTTCTAAAGGACAACTAGGGGATTCCTAATGCAGATAACTGGATATATATCAGCAGTAAACACACCAACTTATTAATCAGCATGTGTGAAATTTAAACAATATTATTACCTTAGCTTTACCATTGTCACTTGTCCAGACCAATAACAGTCATCGTACAACCAGTCAACCAAATCGCCCTCCCTCCAAGTACCATCAACAACAACAGTTACATCCGAATTTGAGCTGACATCAGACACTTTGTTTTTCAAGTGGTCGCAGCATTAGTTGCCCCATCTGATATAGCTCTGTCCAATCACAATGAGTAACATTTACTTGGATATAGTCTGAAAGCAACAGTGTATCCAAATATACAAATCAAGAGAACTTTGTCATGACATATGAGGTTAACCCATACAAAATGCTCATCATTTAAAACACTGAACTCAATAGAGCAGAAATGACCAGTTACACCTAACTTTCTCCATTTGGTATATATCATAATGGTAGGTATTCAAAACTAGCTAAGTTTTCGAGTTACAAGTTAATGTAACCACAATAGGTAAAAAAATGTTTGAACTGGAGATAATTATGAGAATATAACAAAATTTGTGAAAGCTTCAAGTAGGAGGCAAGGAAGATGATGAGAATTAGGATTTGTAATTCAGTATTTCTGGGAAGTGAAACACACCAGTGTACATGCTCATTGACATAAACATCAGCATCTATTGACCAAAAACGGAAGCATTAGAGAACAAGTTGTAAGGAGCAAAACTCCATTGATTCCAATGGCATTAACAGAAAAGAAGGTACTAGCTGAAGCTGTTCAATAGCCTTGATATGGAAGTATCTTATGTAACTTTTCACAACAATATTTTGTACATGTATTTAGCAACTACAACTTGTAGGTTGTTGTATTTAGTAACTACAAGATATGGCATTAGATGGTAATCTCCATGCATTGTCATTTAAAATTCAGATATCAAGAAAGTAAATTGTCCTGTAAATTAAACAGAAAAAATGCATCCATGAATTTAAGATTCGAAATTCCAAGGCATAAGGCATTCTATTAATTAGCAAGAGCAACAAATTAACCAGAACATATCAGAGAACATACTTTCATCTGGATAATTAAAGTATTGCAATAAGGCACACCAATGTCCTCCTCTGCGGCTTATCTCCTGTATCTGATATCATCATATATATACAAGAAAAGTGTAACTGCATCATAGTCTACTTCTTTAATCAATGAAAAGTCTTTTGTCTAGCAAAAAGCAATTTATTTTTATTGATGACCAGCAAAAAACAATTATTTAAATGCAAAATATGGAAAAGAGTTGAAATCTCTAAAATGAAATGAGAAAAAACAAACTAAAATCCAATATTACTGCTAACCCCCATCAGCCCAACAAGTAACAGCAGGCTGATGAAACATTGATTACAAATGTGACAAACTGTCTTAGTCCAAAAGGGTAAGTTCTCATACAATGACTTCAATTTGAGGAGAACTACCAAAAGGTTCAACATAGTAGTTATGGCAGAAGTTTTACCAACTGAAAACTTAAGCAGCTAGGAGTGAAGCAGTCAATGCTCTAAGAACTTGGGAATCTCATACAAATTCAGGATATTACTGAGCAACCATAAGCGTATGTTTACAACTTCTTTCGATTTTTTCTGACAGAAATAAGAAACAATAGCAGTACCCTCAACAAATAGAAGCCAAGCATATGCAGTTCACAGCAAAGCTCTGAAAGAGTGGAAAACACACACATAAAGACATAAAAGAGTTATTCCTTTGGTTTATTTTTTCTGAAACAGCGAGAGGACATAAAATAAGTAAATAATACAATTAAACTAGAACAAATGTATGAATAATTTGAGACAAACGGATCATGACCAAGCTATCCAGCCAACAACCATCCCCACCCCCCTAGAATCCGCCAAAATATCCCACTAATTTAAGTTTGTACCTTATACTGCACTTCCTACAACCACCTACTGCCTCCGAACTATTGACTAACACCAAACAAACTAAAGCATTATGCATGATAGAAAGCACAGAGCAAGTCCAGAAGATAAACCCTTTGGTACCAAAACTGTTTTTTTATGAAGTAAGATAATATATTAGCATGGCATCAAGTGGATGCAGAGTAGTTACAGTTGGTACCAAAACTGTTTGTCATGTTTATAATTGATATTTCATCAACAACAACAACAAGAACGGCATTACAGCAACTAAAATATGTTTCTTCAACAACTTCATTCTTAGTTGTAATAGGAACCCCTCCCGATAATTGAGATGACAGAAGCTGTATATAACTTACTAAATAATGATAAGAAATAAGGCTACATATAATTCTGCATCCATGGAACAGTAAATAGTGGTAATGTTCATAGGATGTGTGGTATCCTGATGAGAAATCTATCCTGTCTATGCAGTCCAAGGTCAAATATTTAGCTTCCTACTGTACCCTGTGGCGTATTTTTGTCTTATCATATCCACAAACCTTATACAATGCCATGCTTGTAGATAACTGATCATCATTTTTTCTTCAAGAAAATCTTTTTAGGTCATTGAAGTAGAGAAAAAATAGTTCTGCACAAAGCAAAGCATCAAAAGTAACAAAAACAACAACATACCCACTATAATAACATAGGTGAGGTCTGGCCGTCTGGGGAAGGTGAGGTGTACGCAAACCTTACCACTATCGTTGAGGGGGTATAGAGACTATTTACAATAGACCCTCAGACTCGAGAACAGGTTTTAAAGAAGAACAAAAATAAAAGGCATTAAAAGTAAGCTCTCAATATAGCAAAGTTCTGACAAGTGGACGACTTTGAATATGCTTATACTTTAGGGTAGGCATGAGCATTTCAGTACAAGTTTAAGAACACTCACTGCACTTCTATTCAAGTCATAAGGATAGCATATTCTGTAACAATTCAAACAGAATATGTCTATCTACTAAAAGTGTAGAGTAAGTTAAGAGCATTGCTAAAGAACCATGTGAGTATTAAGCTCAAAGTTGGCCAAGAAATAAATATACTCTTAGGGCAAATTAACTTGGTAAAGAGAGCAAGAAAACTACATCAAAGTGACCATGAACTTGTTCAAAAAAGACTAGATACAACTAATAAATATTTTTCAACATTTAAAATCAACCTGTTCTATATGCTTAGAATCCAAATAATCATATATTTATATAAAAGAGAACTCTAGGCCCGCCTACGTGGCGCCACCACAAACAAGAATTCCCTTTTAATTTATTTATTTATTTACAAAACTAGCCTTCCCCTTTCATGAAAAGTTGTGAAATTTATGAAAAGTTGCGACTTTTATGAAAAATTGCGACTTTAATGAGGAGAGTTGTGACTTTAACGAAGAGTTGCGACTTTTATGAAAAATTGTAACTTTTATGAAAAGTTTTGACTTTAATGAAGAGTTGCGTCTTTTATGAAAAGTTGTGACTTTTATGAAAGGTTGTGACCTTTCGGAAGGGTTGCAACTTTTCCAAATAGTTGTAACATTTCCGATAAGGCACAATAAATAATTTTTCACACTACCCTTTGTTGTCTATAAATAAAGGATTTTCTCTCATTTTAAAATAACAAAATTTCTGAACCTCATTTTCTTCTTCTTCACAATTAAATATTTGTGTACTTTTCTGCTGTTGAGTGGCTTACTGACACCATTGCTTATGTTATAGATCCTTGTATGTATTATTACAGTCATTTATTTATGCTTATGTTATTAAGGATAAATGATAAGATGTAATAATTTTCATTTTCCTTTACATTATTAATGTTTGTTACTACGTAATCATGTATGTAAGATAATATAGTGTTTTAGTTTTAATGAGCGATAGGTTTTAAGTATCATTTTATAAATTTCATGATATTAAATTTTCGTGCGAAGCACGGGTAATTTTACTAGTATAATTTGCAAGACTGAAGCTCATGCTATACTCCGAACGTATTTTAGTACCTTACACCGAAACCACGCTCCACGATATCCATCCTCCAAACACCTTGCTTCAGCTGTTTGCCCTACCTTGAAAGGTAATTGATACTTCTGGTCCATGATGACTTTACTAAACAAGCAGCTTTATCAAACACTGATTCTGCAAAATTGTATGTAAATTTTTAGACAATCATAGTCGTATATACAAATATTGATAATATGAACCACACAATGTCAATGTTGTTTAGGAGTGAACACGGGATTATAATTCATGAATCAAGATCTCAATCATTAAGGTGTCGTTTGATAGAGTGTATAAGAATAGTATTGAATAAAATGTATTAGTAATGTTTTTTTTTAAAACTGAAGGTGTATTAGTAGTGTTGAGATTATTATGCAGGAATTATTTCTTATTCACTATGTGGTTTGGTGTATTAAGGAGAGTTTTGTCTTTAACCATGATTATTCATGTATTAATTGCTCTTGTATTGCTAATACCCTGATTTGCTATGTATTAGTTATACACCCTATAATGTTGAATATGGTGTATCTGAAAATCTTACCAAACAAAGGACTTAACAATACCATGACTAATAGATGTATTAGATTCTCTAATACATCCTATTAAACAACCCCAAGCGACTTTGATTTTAGGTCTGAATCTTAATCAATCAACTTTTGATCAATAAATACGCTTTTTATTTGAATCATTTGATAGGTCTAAATAGATTTGAATGATTAATGTAAATATGGCATTTCACCAATACTCTACTTCCACCACTAACCACACCCTCATGGACGCTTTAACTTGGCTTCAACTAACATCTATGTCTTCCAACTATGGGTGAGCACAAGACAAATGCATCCTACATGGCAATTCGTGTCCAACGTGTATTATGGCATGTAAACCACGTGTGCCAAGTTCAAGTGTCTACTTATACACACCCAAAGTTGGAGATCATTAGATATCAATTGAGGCCAAGTTAAAGGGCACATTTATGTATGTCTTTCTAAAAATTTGCCAATCTTGCCCTAGTTTCCGCTTGAAGATCTTGATCTTGGTAACTTGGTTCTATGTTAATTCAAAGAAATCACTGATGCACCTCAATTCAATCTTTTGTCAAATAAAATGACAATTTACTTCAATATGCTTTATTAATTCATGAAAAATTAGGCTCAAAGTAATATGTATTGAAACTTGATTGTCACATACCAATTTTATGGTGCATCTTTTCCACACCTAATCATTTGGAGAAGTTGTTTGTCATACAAGCTCCCTTCTTCCAATATGTCCAATACATACTTCCTTTGTGAAATGAAAATTCCATTGCTAGATTGTGTCACCTTAATACCTAGAATATAATCGAATTTACCAAGGTCTTTAGTTTGAAAGTGACTAAGATTCAGCTTAAAATGAATAATGTCTTCATTCACTTCGAATCATGTCAAAATATTGGACAATATTTTGCTAAATTGGTCAAACCATGCCCTTGGTGATTACTTGAAAGCATAAGGAGATCGAAAGCCAACATACTAATCCAAACTCCTTCTGAGAAACAAACATTGGAAAAAAAAGTAGATAAGCACTTTGAAAAATGCTCCTAGGCACTTTTTTTGAGGCTCCCTTAAGGGCTGACTAGGAAAGTGTTTCTCCGATTCCGGCAGACCTTCGCCGGAAATCTTTCTTTCCTTCCCTTCTATACTCTTCTCTCCCCTCCCTTTCTTTCTTTCTTCTCTTCCTTCTCCTTCTCTCTTTCTTCTCTCTCTGATCCTTCTTTGTTTTCCATTCCTGTTATTGTTATGGAGATCGAATAGACTATATTTCAGGTCAGGGGAAAGTCTTATGATATCACGGAATCAAAAACCATTTCAGACACTTGGTTCGATTGGGTAAAGGTTTCAAAAAAGTCGACCAGAAGAATGGTGGTATGCAGAGGTGCACTAATGTGGATATGCAAGAGATTAAAAGAGGCATCTAATTTTAAAGGTAAGCTTTTCAAGTCTTGGAGATGCAGGGTGGTGTCGACCCATATTTATTGCTCCAAAAAGTTCAATAAATTTGGTAGATACATTTCTATCTTCACTATAAATGGACAGGTCAGAACAGTGATCATTATCCCGAAAAACACATTTAATGAGGGTTGGACGATTTTGGCCAGTAAAGTGGAGAACTTTATAAACAAAAAATCAAAAAATCAGAGAACATTTATTACGTCTGGGGATATGATACAAAATAACCTCAATGGTAGGGGAAGTTACAAAGAAGCTCTACAAGAAAGTAAATGGTCTAGGAAGAATATCGAGAAGCCACGGCTACGATCTTCAAGTTGGGAAGACAACGAGTTACTGCGTAGGTGTCTTGTTGGCAGATTCATCGGAGGAGAAGAGGCTCCCACACGAAATGAAGTCAGGATTTGGGTGCAACAGATCTGGAAAGGTGCCCCTAACACCTTGGTAGATGATTTGAATGGCTTCAAATTTCTCTTTGAATTAAAAACCAGAAAGGCTGCGGAGCACGTTATCATGGGGGATTGGAGATGGCAAGGAGCCAATCTGAAACTAGATTGGTGGTCTCCAACAATAGCTGATTTCCATGAAAGTACATCATTCGATTGGTTTTGGATTAGAGCTCTTAGTCTCCCTCTTCAACTCTGGAATAAAGATGTCATGAATGAGATTTGAGATGTCTGTGGAGGATGGTTGGAAAACGAGAAAGAAACAGAGCTCAAAAACCATCTGAGATGGGCGAGAATCTGAGTTCGAGGACCCAATGAGAACATCCCAACGAAGGTCGAGTTGTCGGATGGCAAGCTGATTTTCTCTTTACCGATCTGGTGTGAATCTCTGGCGACCTCAAAAGTGATGGAGTCGAAAATAGATTATCAAGGTGACAACAACAAGTCAAAGGTGAAAGTAGAGGCCATCAATGTTTCTGATGATGACAGACCTAGTAGACATGGGGAAAAAAAAGGGGAAAGTACAGGCCATCTATGTCTTTGATGATAACAGACCTAGTAGACATGGGAAAGGAAAGGAGAAAGTACATGAGATGTATGTAAAAATCAATGGTTACAAGAATGAGGCAAAATATTTTCAAACTTCCCATATGGAAATAGAAGAGAGGTCCCACTTAGAGTTGTTGGATGAAAGGCCTATTTTAAGTGGGCCTCCTGATTGGATAGATGAAAAGGAGACTCAAAAAATTTTGGGACTTAAAAAGCCCAAACATTTTACTGAGCCTTTTGTTGATTTTCAACCTTTTTTGGGTTCTTCTTCTTTCAATTCCCTTGACGATTCCACCATAGATGATGACACTGAGGTCTGCATGCGCAAGGGATGAGAATTTTTACACATGCCAGAGGACTCGATGCAGATCGCGAACTCCTCTAGGAATGACAAGACAGGGGGTAAGGAGATACACAATATGGAGGTGGAAAGATTTGAAGGTGATGAGTCGGTGGAATTGTCGAGAGAGCAGATGGAGTTTTTACACGAACCCAGGCACTTAGCAATTGATGACAGTATATCTGAAGAGGGTTTTGAGTCCCAAGCAACACTGAGATTTCACATAAATTTAATCAAATTAAGTCAAATATTTAGGGTGTGTATAGAGGGATATGAAAGAGAATTTTTCTCATTAATAAGTAGAATGGGGCCAAAAACCACAGGGGAGGAACAAAGCAACAGAGACAATAATAGCAACACAACCAACCAATCAGTGCCTAAAGTGTTGAGGAATCTCATTTTCCATATGAAATTCAAAAAGGGAGAGCCTAGGAGTAGAGGGAGGAGATTATCAATTGTGGAACAATGATGGTAAAAATAATTTCTTGGAATGTAAGGGGTTAAACGACGAAGGGAAGAGGGATTTAGTTAGAAACCTGATTAATTAATGGGGGCATATGTTTATATCCTTTTGGAGACTAAACTAAAGGATAATATTAGTAGTTTAATTCACAACATTTGGAACAATAGATGGTTGAGTGAACTTCATGTAGAGGTACAAGGGTCTAGTTGAGGTATTTTAATTATGTGGGATAAAAGAATATGGGAGGGGGTTCTGGTGGAAGCAGGATCACAATGCATTTCTTGTAAATTTTCAAACCAGAATCAAGAATTTTCCTGGTTTCTGACAACAGTTTATGCTAAGTGCAAGAAAATAGAGAGGTGAGAACGGTGGGGTGAGTTGGGTGCTATGAGAAGTCTGTGTGAAGGTCCTTGGGTAGTAGGGGGACTTCAATGTTATTAGATACTCGGCAGAAAGATCCAATTGCTCTAGGATTATTGGTGATATGATTGAATTTTCTGAATGCATTGATGAATTGGAGTTAGTAGACCCTCATTTATTTGGAGGGCCTTACACTTGGAGAAAAGGGGAAGGGCACCAAACAGCTTCCAGAATTGATAGATTTCTCTATAGCTCACAATGGGAGGAGCAATTCACTTTTATCAAACAATTCACAATGTCAAAGTTGGGATCAGACCACAACTCAATTCTACTGACATGTGGGAATCTGAATTTCAAGAAGTCCTACTTCAAATTCAAAAATTGGTGGATGAGAGTGGAAGGATTCAAGGAAGAGGTGAAATTATGGTGACAATCTTTTGTAATAACTGGAACCCCATGTTTTGTTTTGGTAGAAAAGCTGAAACTTTTGAAAGGAAAGATGAAGGATGGAGTAAGAATAATATAAAATATTGTAAAGCACAAAATGAGGAGATTATGTAGGAGCTGGCCAAATGGGAAGTTGTACAGGAACAAAGAGTGCTCACAGAAGAGGAGATCCAACTAAAAACAAATTTAGCTATCACTTATGAGTAAGTAGCTAAAAATGAAGAAATAAGATGGAGGCAAAGATCAAGAATCCAGTGGCTAAAGCAGGGGGATAAAAATACTAAGTTTTTTCACATAGTAGTTACTTCTCATAAGAGGTATAATTCCATTTAGTCTCTACTGGTGGATGGATGCAATACTAATGACCCCTATGTCATTAAAGAGACCATCAAAAGCTTCTACCAAAATTTGTACACAGAACCAGAGGAGTGGAGGCCTGAGCTACAATTACAAGGGATCACAACCATTAGTGTGGAGGAGCAGATAGAACTAGAGGGTCCTTTTGAGGAGGAGGAGATCTTAGGCTGCTTAAAGCTTTGTGCTATGGAGAAAGCACCTGTTCCTGATGGTTTCCCCATGTCATTTTACTTATCTTTCTGGGAGATCCTAAAAGAGAATATTATAAATTCTATACAAGAATTCCATGCTAGACAGATTACTGAGAAGAGCTTTAATGCTACTTTTATAGCACTCATCCCCAAGAAAGCTAGTGCTGCTGAACTTAAAGACTTCAGACCAATAAGTCTGATTACTGGAGTTTACAAGGTGATCACAAAACTACTGGTAGAAAGCTTGAAAATAGTGATTGATAAGCTTGTCAACAAAAACGAAATGACATTCATTAAAGGAAGACAAATAATGGATGCAACTCTCATTGAAAGTGAGTGTGTGGACTCCAGATTGAAAGGAAACATTCCAGGGGTAATGTGCAAGCTGGACATTGAGAAAACATACGATCATGTAAATTAGGGTTTCCTACTAAACACCTTGAGACAAATGGGTTTTGGAGAAAGATGGGTGGCATGAATAAAATTTTGCATAAGCACTGTGAGATGCTCCATTCTTGTAAATGGAGAACCGGTGAGTTTTTTCTCTTCATGAAGGGGAATCATACAAGGTGATCCTCTTTCACCTTTTTTATTTATCCTGGTAATTAAGAGATTTGATAGCTTGATAAGGATTGCTACTCAAAATAGGTGGAACAAAGGTTTTCAGATTAGTGGAAACAATGGTGATATTAAAGAGATTTGCCATCTACTTTATGCAGATGACACCGTGATTTTCTGTGAGCCACATGAGGAGTAATTTAGATTCATCAAACTAATTTTGTTGTTTTTTGAAGCTTATACAGGTTTGAAAGTTAACTGGAAAAAGAGCAGTTTATATCCTATAAAGAATGTGACAAACATCCAAAGTCTAGCTGACATTTTGGGCTACAGAGTGGGAAAATTGCCCACAACTTATTTAGGTATGCCTTTAGGTAATACACACAAAGATTTGAAGATATGGGACAACATAGTCGAGAAGACTGAAAAGAGACTAGCTAGATGGAAGGCTCAATACATTTCTTTTGGTGGCAGACACATTCTTATCAACTCTGTTCTAGACTCTCTCCCAACATATGTTATGTCTCTTTTCACTATACCGGAAAAAGTGGTTAAGAAATTGGACAAATTTGAGAGAGATTTCCTTTGGCATAGTTGCAAAGAGAACAAAGGATACAATTTGGTCAAGTGGGCGACAATTTTGCATAGATAAGATAAAGGTGGCTTGGGAATCAGAGATTTGAGGAAGCATAACAACAATCTTTTGATGAAATGGTTGTAGAGATACACTGATGAAATGCAAGCTTTGTGGAAAGATTTGATTAAATGTAAATATGGGGAGGATGGATTCTGGTGTAGTAACATAAGCACAGATACTTATGGAGCGAGGGTTTGGAGAGCTATTAGAAACTTATGGCCCAAGTTAGAAGTAAATTTACATATCAAGGTGGGTGATAGAAGGAGAACTAGATTCTGGTGGGATGTATGGATCAAACAAACCCCCTAAAAGACCTGTTTCCCGATCTATTTATTTTGTGCACCAATTCTGAGGCAATGATCAGTGATTGCTGGACAGTACAAGGTTGGAATCTCTATTTCAGAAGACTTCTAAATGATTGGGAAATAGAGAGAGAGTAGCCAAATTATTGGAGGAAGTGGGGGATTTTGCAGGCACCAATACTGACAATGATGGTGTTAGATGGTCACACAGTAAGGATGGGATCTTCACAGTTGGTAGGGCATATAAAAAGGAGTGCAACTCGTAAAGTAGAAAATACCAGAGTTCATGGAAAAATGTCTGGAGGACTGCAGCACCAACAAAAGTTAAATGCTTTACTTGGCTGGTCATTAGAAAGGCATGCTTGACACATGAAGTCTTGAGGAAGAAAAGAAAGATCATAATTCAGTGGTGCTCTTTATGTGGAAAGACTGGGGAAACTAACAATCACCTATTCTTACATTGTACTTTCACAACACAAATATGGTTCATGTTTCTCAACTTTTTAGAAGTGAAATGGACTATGCCCAAACCTACAACTGATTTACTTAGTTGTTGGATTAGGAGAAGAGGTAGCAAGAGACAGAAGACCTAGTGAAATTTGATTTCACATTGCATTTGGTGGACAGTGTGGAATGAGAGGAATAGTAGGAATTTTGAAGATATATCCAATTCCATTCACTAGGTTAAATGGAATTGCATTGTATCTTTATATTTTTGGTGTAAAGAGATAGGATTAGAGGATTTAGATCAACTTTTAGAATTCTTAGGATCCTTGTAAGTATTATGCTTTTTGTTCTTTTCTGATTTTTTAAAGGTCCCCAACATATCCTTAATGCTGAGGAATACAATGTTTACCAATTCTCTAAAAAAAATAATTAATCCATGTCGATCTCTTCAACAAGTTCATGGTTTTATAACTGTGGCATTCAAGCCAGCTTGCACACACCTCAACTAATTCTACGGGATACCTTTTACCTCCCACCGACAGCATGTACCATGTAACTTTGTTCACCAAAGCTAGGATAGACGTGAAGAAATCACCTAGTATTTTTGTCTCAACTGAGAGATGAACCTGAAACATCATAGTTCTCAACCACTTCATTGATCACTAGGTCACACACGTATATGCATCCCTGCTCAGCACGTTCATTCCGAAGACATTTTATATATCTAACAGATAGAAGTGACCAATGAAACATGGTTGCTATTTAATAAGTACACATGTCTACATTCGTACACATTTAGATTCATTGCAACCCAACAAGGAAAATTACACAGAATATTATATAGGACAACTTAGATATTTTACATTTATAGAAAATTTACTTACCTTATTAGATATGGATTGATTATCTACCATAATATACATAGTCAATGATAAGTTTTTTCAACTAAACACACCTCCTTGTTTGGACCATTAAATAAAAGAGTTAAATAACATAAAGAAGATTAAAAAGCAAAACTTCGGCATCATAACCAAATGGATGCATAATATACTTGGAATAGAATCATCACAACTTTTAGTCTTAGTAGTATCAATAGAGGTATTCGACAAATAAGTGTAAGTTCGATCTCGAAGAGAAAGTTGGTTTTGTAATTAAGTACAAATGTTATTGCGACATTTTTCATAGAGATCACCAAAAGTAACCTGGGAGATCCTTATGGTAGCATTTTTTTTCAAATTATAAGTAGGCATAGAAAATTATTTCATCAATTTCACTATCCCTCTATTTCCCTTCCCCACACAACAATAATAGCATACCTAGTATAGTCCACATATGGGATTTGAAGATGCGTGGTGGGAACACAATCTTACCCCTACCTTGTGGATTGTTTCTAATAGACCATCGGCTTGAGTAAAACATAATAAAATTTTACTATCTAGGGTTGTGTCTTTAATAATGGAGCCCACAATGTTCGACTACCTACCAATCTTCTACTCTAATTCTCAACCTCTATATCTTACTATCTAGAGTTATGTCCTTAATAAGCTGCAAAATGAACCTCTCGCACATCCTCATTGACGCATTTGTTTTTCACATGTCTGAACCATCTTAGTCTATATACTCATAGATGTCTACAAAAAAAAAACACTCATCTTATCTTGGATGTCTTTATTTCTAATTTTATCCTTTCTTGTATGACCCATACATCCATCTCAAAGGTGTATGTTGGTATAAATTTAAAAATTTACACATGTTTAGTTGGAAACATTTTTTCTAAGAAACAAGTTCCATAAAACGAGAAAAATGATTTTCTTAATAGAAATAAAAGAATCAAAAACAAGTTCCATAAGTAAACATTTGAAGTTCAGTATCTCCTACTCACCTAACCAACACCTCCAACCCTCACACCTAACAAACAATCTTGGTCAATCCAAAATGTTCATAACGAAAATCAAAGAGATTACAAAAAGATAAGGGGATGAAAAAACATGAACAAATTAAACTACATACCTTGGAATATGCAATTAATTTAGGGATCCCAATAAAGTTTCACTCATATATATTCGGTTCTAATATAAGTAGCCAAAAGGTTAACCATTCAGAAGAAACCCTAAAACAAAAGTTATAATTACCATATTGTTTTTTTATACATAGAGGCCCAAGCCCAATATATCTATTAGAGGAATTGAGAATAATCACTCATGACCCAAGAAATTGAGGTTATCACGTGTTATTAAATGTCTAATAGGTAGGCTTATCTATTTGGTAAACCGCCGATCTAAAGTATTTCAACATCAACCTTCAAGGGTCATTTGATTGGAACAACTTATCCCAAGGTTAAATTAAACTACATATCTTAGGATATGCAACCAATTTAGGGATCCCAATAAAGTTTCTTTCGTATATATTCATGCGGTTTCATATATTAATTGAATCTAATATAAGTAGCCAAAAGGTTAAACCATTGAGAAAAAACCCTAAACAAAAGTTATAATTCTCATGTTGTCCTTTTAATACATAGAGGTTCAATTAGTCCAATATATCTATTGGATGATTTGAGAATAATCACTCATGACCCAATAAATTGAGGTTGTCACGTGTTATTAAACGCTTAATAAATATGCATACATATTAGGCGTTTAATAACACGTGGCAACCTCAATTTATTGAGTGGTTATTCTCAATTCCCCTAATAGATAAATTGGGCTTGGCCCTCTATGTATTAAAAGGACAACATGAGAATTATAACTTTTGTTTTAGGGTTTCTTCTCAATGGTTAACTTTTTGCTTATTTATATTAGATTCAACTAGTATACTTATCCGCATTAAATATATATGAATGAAACTTTATTGGATCCCTAAATTGGTTGCATATTCCAAGGTGTATAGTTTAATTTAATCTTGAGATATAACCAAATGAGCCCATAAAGTTGAAGTCAAAATACAATAGATTAGCGGTTTACCAAATAGATAAGTGTATCTATAAGGTGTTTAATAACATGTGACAACCTCAATTTATTAGGTCATTAGTGATTATCATCAACTTCTCTAATAAATATATTGGGCTTCGACCTCTATATATAAAAAGGACAAAATGAGAATTATAACTTTTGTTTTAGGGTTTGTTTTCAATGACTAACCTTTTGACTACTTATATCAGATTCAATTAGTATATGTACCCGCACTGAATATATATAAGTGAAGCTTTATTTGGAATATTCCTAAATTGGTTGCATATTCCAATGTATATAGTTTAATTTGTTCATGTTTTTTCATCCTCTTATCTTCTTGTACTTTTGAATTCTCTTTGATTTTGGTTATCAACATTTTGGATTGGCCAAAATTGCTTGTTTGGTGAGATGGTCGAGGGTTGGGGGCATTGGTTGGGTGAGTAGAAGATACTTGAAATGTCTACTTATGAAACTTGCTTTTGCTATATTTCTATTAAGAAAATCATTTTCCTCATTTTAAGAAAGTTGTTTCTTAGAAAAATGTTTATACCAAACTAATATATGTACCAGCATCAATATATATGAATGAAACTTTATTGCTACATGTTCCAAACTATATACCTAATACCTCCAATCAAATATAGAATAAAATAATACTACATTTTATATTGAGAATTATACCTTATACCTCACACCAAACGATTCCTTGATGCTTTGCATCATTCCACCTCGAATGCAAATTGCAGCCATAACTTCCCAGTTCCGGTGAGAGAAACACGAATCTGGACCTTCTCTTCTTAGAGTGAAGTCACATTTTTGCAGAGAATTGCATGACGGAATCAGAATTTTCATTATGAAATTGTTTGACAGAGTGCACAATAGTACCGTTGATTTGCCGCCGCCGCCACCCAATTAAGAAAGAAGGTATATTAGGGGCTATCCAGTATCACCATAATGCTTTTGGGGCTATCTTTGTGTTGCAATTTGCTGTTTTCCATTAGGTAGGTGTTGTTGCAATTGTTTTGTTAATTGTTTAAGATTTTTTATTATAACTTTGTTGCTCAAATGATTTGTTTAATATATCAAATCAGTTATGGGCTAATTTTTCACGCAGAGTTCCTCTTTTCAGGTTTAACCAATCACACTATATGATCAAGTTTCCTCTCTTCCAACAATTATGATCAAAGTTAATCTCACCAATTTGTGTTTATGAGTTTTACAGAGAAACAATTAGGATCAAAGTTAATCTGACCAATTTGTGTTTTATGAGTTTTACCATCCTTTTAATTTCTTTAATTATTATTTTAATGACACTTGACATATTAACTGTTATAGGGTTGAATAATTTGCTACTTCCTCTTGTGTTCTGATTATTTATTTGTATCAAAGATATGGAGAATGAAGGCTGCAGATGTCACTCACTCTTGAAACTTCCACGCTTAAAGGTGCTATATTCGTATACTTTCTTTAGTTATTTTGCATTTAGAACTTTCCGGTAATGAGTGAGAGATTGAAATTTCGAAGTTAAAAATAGATATATTGCTAGCATGTTGCATGAACTTGCTTTTATTTCATAAATATAGCTTGATTGAAGAGGGCTTATCTGGATTTAGTGTAGAACAAGGGCCTATCTAGCGGTCACTTTTCGAACTCCGTTGATTTATTTATGGTTGAGGTACATATTTTCTTGCTTTTTGGTTTTGTTAATTTTGTAACTTGGTATTATGGTAATGAGGGATGAAAATAAATTAGGATTACTAGAGTAAATGTATCACAACTTGTCATGAGTTCAGAGAACTTACTTCGAGGGATACTATGATATGTTAAATTTTTTCGAGTCATCAAGGTTTTTTTATTCTTTATCTTTTTCCATTATTGTTAGTTTTATATGACTCTGGATCTTAATGTGATATTTGATTTGGCTGTGAGATTTTGTTCATGCATGTTGGACACATTTTTAAAGGCATGTTGGACAATTGTTATTTAAGATTTGGAGACTTCGAGCAATGGTAAAGTTTTCTCCACCTATAGGTTATGCATTCAAGTTGTGGAAGCAACCATTAAAGCTTAGATTAGGCTATCTACATTACTCTCTTTGGTGTGTGGTCCTTTTCCGAACAATGCTAACACGGAATATTTTGTCAACCAGGCTACGCTGTATGTTACTTATTACAATGCTTTGCTTTTTTTCCCGTGGAAATCTTTTTAAAGGCTGATTATTTCTTAGAGATAATTTTGCTCATCTTGCAGTTTAAAAATTGTTAAATGTAAATAGGACCTCAACTATCATGAGTCTTATGAAGTGTGCAAAATAGGCTTATGATGTCTCCAGTTATATTGAACATATACACATTTAGTAGGTATACTCATTGTGCAGAAAATAATTATGGCACTCAATTCCAAGAATTCATGTTTTGATATTCTATATAAAATTTTATTTCCTAAAAGTACTCCATAAATTTACATATTATCTATTTTTTTTAACATAGATATAAAGTTTTTCACTAGATAATTATGTAATTTGATGTACACCACTTATATATCGATAACTAAAATGTGTTCTTTTCCTTAGAAAATGCCTTTGTATTCTTATTTTCTTCTTTAGTCTCCTGAGAATGTTAATTAATGAGCCAATGATTTATTATCTCATGAAAAATTCATTCATTAAAAGTTCTTGAGTTATGTGATAATAACAAATAATCTAATTCATGTTGGAGATATTTTTTAAATAACTTTTTTTTCATTATTTTTAATATACATATATTAGTAAAGGATTATTTGCAAGCTCAATGCAATAATTTTAGGCCGCGCGAAGCGCGGGCAAATTGCCTTAATATTATGTATTACTAACTATTAAGTACACTTTTATTGCTGATGTATAAAAATGACAAAAGATTTTTTTCCCAATTAAATGGTAATTTTCATTAAAGAATTTTAGAGAAATAATGTCAAGACCAATTTACTTTTAAAAAAAAAAAATGATTTTCCTTAAGTGTTGTTACTGTTACTATTCTCTAAATATAAACTTTCTTTTAAGATTATTTAAGAGTTTGTGATTTTTACTTTAGGTAGAAAACTTAAATTTCATGTAAGTAACGTGTTATTTTGATTTGAATTTTCTTTTTAAGGTATTGTGAATAATTTTTTTGACGTTTTAAATGCACATATTTTGAAAGATTATTATGTTTTTTTATATTTCTTTTTAACTTATTAATAATGTAAGTATATGTGTGTGTAGTATTTACCTACATAAACACAAAACACACAGCTGGACTATAACGTCTATAGCTTTATGCATATTTCGCAACTTAATTTTGATATTAATCTAGTTCAAATAAATGATATTTGGATAGAAATGAATTATTCGTTGTAGTAGAATGTTCAAAAGTTTAAATATGTATAATTATTAAATATTAAAAGTAAAATATATGGCCGCGAAGTAGATTTTGAGGGGTTAATAATGATTGTGGTGGAGTTGATAATATATATGCACCCTTAATCAGAGATTTCAAAGCATTGAGTATGAACCCTTTTATAATATATTTAAAAAAAATACTATTTTGACATGATTATTTATCATTATTTATTAAAATTCAAACACAAATGTTTTTTTTTTTGGTAAAAACATTGTTGCTGCTACTATCCATTTCCATCATCCTTTTCCTTTGTTGAGTTTGATTTTAAAAAGACAAAACATTCCAAATGTATCAAAAAGAAATAGCAAATATATGATAATAGTCGATTGAGAGATAATTTTGTATCTAAAGAACTTTATCAATGAATTTTTTTTTGTCTCCAATGATTGTAGATATCTTTCGCGCCTATCAACTGTGTCATCCAACATCAAACATGCGTATCATGAATAACATATTGTTGCAGATTGATTTGCACATTTTCGTAAGACCCTACATGAAAACAATATCATTATGCTACATCGGTCTTCTTTTTCCGTTATCAATCTCCCACGAGTGGTTCAGGGAGGCACCATAACTCCAAGAGGAATCTTCAAAGCTTCAAAGCATAGCCACAATGACACTCAGTCTTTTTATAACAATGTAACAACATATAATGATATCACTAATTCATCTCCCTTTTTTACGTCTAACAACAAAATAGCTCACGATAAAAATATATATTTTAATAGAGCCACTCAACATTCCTCTATACGCCAAGTTTAAATTAATGTAATCATCTTTTCTCGACAAAAAATAATACTAATAATATACTAACTATAAATGGACAAAGGCTAAAAATATCAGTAAAAAAAGGAAAAAATAATTGTAAAACGACTGGATTATTTATTTATTGTAAAGAGAAACCCCTAAAAATTGTTATAGACAAAAAAGGAGAAAAAGATGAAATTGTCATAAAAGGGAAAATCTTGAAAATAACAAAAAAAGAAACGAAAAGAAAATGAAAACCTAAATATGTTAAAGAAGGAGCTGAAAAACGAAAGAAATATTTATTTATTTATTTTTATATATATAAGAAATATAGAAATACACAAATGTCACTAATTCTGTGAATTATAAAAGAATTTAATATATATATATACCTTAAAGAGTATGCGTTGTGAGTGTGAGTAGTACTTCTCCCGTCAGGGAAAAGTATCATAATATGTATGTATTTAATTTTTACTAGCTAATTTTTTTGCTAATAAATTTTTTATATAATTTTGACTTACCTTTTTGTCAAATTTTTCTGTTTTTTCTATCATACTGGTTATTTTTCCAGGAATATAATCCTCTCTTTACTGCATAAAGAATCAATGTTAAACTATAACATATTTATCCGCAACCCTGTTAAAAACAGAAAACAGCTAAAAATATATATATATATATATATTCCGCCTTTGTTCAGCAGGTTTCTTCCACCTCTCAAATCTCTCTCTACACAGCTTCCATTTTTCACCATTGACAAAAGCTTTGTTCTTTGCTTCAGGTTTGCTTCTTTTCTTCGATCTACTCTTGTTGTTGTCATTTTATTAATTTAGTTATGATTTTTAACCAATTCTTTTTCTTAATTCTAGCTCCCCTTTACTTTTTCTTGTGTTTTAGGGTCTATTTTGTGCAATTCGTGCTTTTTGATCGTTCTTGATATCTGGGTTGTTGATTTTTGTACTTGCCTTGATGGGTTTTTGTCCAATTGGGTTTTGGTAAATTAGTAAAAAAGAATCTTTTTTGTGTTTTGGTGAATTTGCTGATTGGGTTTGGAGTATAATTCTATTTTTGTTTTTGGGGTTCTTTTTGATTTTGTGGAAGTTGGTTTGAATTAGGGTTTATTGGGAGTTATCCTAATGTGGGTTTTCAGGAATTGTAATAATTGTGAATTAGAATTGTCATTTTATTTGGAATATGTACCATTTTTCGTTGTTGCATTGTTTTCTATGAAAGAAATCCTTGTTGTTTCTTTGAATTATTAATTTATTATTTATGCATATGGATAAACTGGAGTATACAATCCAAGGATATTGATTCAGCGTTTTGCGTTGGGTTTACCTTTTGTATTTAAGTCTGTGAAAGTGGGAAAATGAAGATTTTTGTGTTTATATTAAATGTGGTTTAATCTTTTTTGGATGGAAAAGGCGAAGCTTTTAATAGTTTGGTGGGAGT
>JAJONZ010005319.1:0-59530 GCA_029582445.1 Solanum paucissectum
TATAAAGTAAACACCTCCCCACTTTCAAAGGGATCAAACCTCACAATTCTAACATCTACAACATATATATAAAATACTAGAATCAATAATCTATTCACTACTTCATCATCATCATACACCTTAGGTCACAATTGCCCATTCAAGGCCAACATCCAATATAACACAATTGACCATCAATTCCTCTTAATTCAATATACAACAATACATAAATCAATAACCCATAACAATCTACACATTAATATCACATTATTAGCTCATAATCAATAGACCCACTTTAGACCCAAAAATTAGGATTTCAAGATATGCAAGGGTTCATGGAATTTTTTATCTTAAAACCATCAATATTAACATAAATCATCATTTGAAATACTTTAATGCAAGAACCCAAGCTTAGAATTTAAATTGGGGTTTTTAATGTTTTTGAAACACATTGAAATCACTTTGATTTGGCTCTTTGATTGAAAGGAGAATCAAAGATAAAACTCCCATACCTTTGTGATTAATTTCCTTAGAATTTGAAGGAGAAATCAGTAGGAACCCATCCCCTAGCTTGAAGCTTCATCAATGTCTTCCATGGAGTTCTAGAGAGGGAAGGTTCAATTTTGGAGAATGAGGTCTAATTCTAGGTTTTGGGGTTTTAACCAACTTAAAATACCCTCAAATAGGTAGAATAACCGTTTATAATAATTCTCCAAGTACCCAAACTAACCCTCACTTAGTTGGACCTTTTTAAACAAGTCAAACTTGAGTTTTATTTTCGCAGATTTCGTCGGAAAACAAGTTCACGACGCGGAGGTGTTCCCACAAGTTTCTGGAAATTAAATTTCGAGACAGTAAATTCCGCGACGCGGACCAAACTTTTGGCCCTTGGTGGAGCTAGTCCGCGACGTGGACATGCTCCCTCCATGCACATTTTCAAGCTGCCTTGGCAGCTTGTTTGGCCAAGGGTTGGGGTCCTCCTCGGGGACCCTTAGGGTGGTCCCGGGAACTCATACCCGAACGTTTAGACCCTAAAAATATTTATTAAGACACTAGGGTCACCTCCACTGATTTTAGACTCCAAACAACACATAAAACATGCAAGACACATTAGAACACACTAGCATGCAAACGACTAGTTTTCGAACGTCTTGAACGTCTCTTTGACGTTTGACTTCAAACTCAACTAAACTGACCTATAAACTCATTTTCAAACATTTATACAAGTTTATCAACTACTAACACGCATGTGAAGCTCTAATTATCCTATTTCATTTTGAGGGGTGTTACACTCTTACAACCATTTTCTTGCATATCCTTCTTCATAGCTTTATAGCCACTATTAAAAATCCAACAAATTCCATGTATAATTGTAATGTGTGTTATTGAGATTGATGTATATAGTGAAAAACTTTGGCAATAGGATAAACTATTTTTTTGGCTTTTCCATTGAAATTTTATTGAAGAAGTTACTACAAAAATGGCATTAGTAGTTGTCTCAATTTGAAATTCTTTTACTAAAGCGGTTGACAAATATATCTGTCTGGATTAACCAAAAAATTGTTCATACTTTCACTATTTTATAGATAGATAAATATTTACGGTTACTAACTTTACCACTCAGTAACTTCAGTTATAAAAATTTTAAATAATTAAATTTATCTCAACCAATAAGAATAAACTCAAATCCAACTTTCAAATTTGTTTTTTTAAATAAAAAAAAGCCAGCCAATAAACACGTTAAAACACAAAAAAAAATTAGTGATTGCAATTTTTATTTTTATTTTTAGATTATTTTTATTTTTAATTTAAGAATTCATAATTTGTTTTTTGATAAATGAATGTTAAAACTTTATAAATTTTGAAATTGGTTATTTTTCTTACAACTTACGTTAATCTTGAATAAAAAAATTTAATTAAATATTTCTTTTTAAATTTAAGGTGCTGGCATATTTTGTTTTTCCTGATATATATATATATATATATATATACACATTAGATGGTATATATGTATTTGAAAAAAATTAAGACTTATATTGGTAGAATATTGGTAGGAGGACAATGAATAAAAGGCTAGTAATGTACATACACACGTTGTTTAGACATGACATTTATGATTGCACTGCGTATGAGATAATACTATTTATATATATTTTAGAGAAGCCGGATAGATGGAAGCTACACTCATCTTGTTGAGACGTTGTAGTTGACAAAATACATGTGATTGAAAGGAGCGGTATTTTAAGATGTGGAAAATGTTTAGGGTAGAAAATACATGTAATTGAAAGGAGCGGTATTTTAAGTTGTGGAAAATGTGTAGTGTAGTAAGAATTTGTATGGTACGTAGATTGTTACGTACCTTGTTAAAGAATCGAACATCATGCATATTCACATTCAACTTCATTCGAGCTTTTCACAGAAGGCACCGAATGAGCATAATTATAGAAAGTTGAGGTTGCAGCAAAAATTTCCTGGGAATTCAAACCTGGGAATAGTAACGAAAGATTTTAGTCAATTCATATTTTTATACATAAATAAGAAAATTCAGGAGGAAAAATGCCCTTTATGTGGGGATCAAGTGGAGACAATTGATCATCTATTCTTTGAATGTGAATTTTCTAAGGCTTGTATGAGCATTATAACCCAATGGACAAGACAACATGTTCAGAATCAAGAAATAAAAGGGTAATGGAAGAGACTAGCAAGAAGGGCGAAAGGGAAGACAAGCAGAGCTTTTCTGTGGATGATACTTGCAGCAGTATACCATATATGGAAGGCGAGGAATGAAACAGTATGGTATCACAGAATTCCAAGACCTCAGGTAGTATAGTATGTCATCAAATTCAGAAAGAATGCAAAATCAGATACATGTATAGTGCACCACAGAAACAGATCAATGTTGATAGGAGATGGATAAATGACATACTAGATAGAGTTGCCGAATAGAGAGGAGGAGAGGAAATCAGATTTGTTTTTCTTTTTACTTTTTCTTTTGTTATTAATGTTTTAATTACAACAATTGTAGAGATGGAAGGTTTGGTTTATCAATAAATACAGTTTGTTCGACCAAAAGGAAAATTGTGTCTAGTTGTGACCAAAACCAAACATACATGAATGCATTTTGAATGTTCATATTCATTGCATTCTGAGGCATCAGATGAAAGTTGGTAATCTCTCCTATTTTTGCCAGGGACAATTGACAACTGCATACAATTTAGACTATTAAATTATTTTCATATAAAAGCATAGGAGAGAGCCATAATGTATAACTTATAATTTGTTTTGGCTTTGCATTTTATTTAAAGGCCTAGTTACCGGTCATTCTGAATCTCATAAGACTGAAGAGAATCATATAGTAAAAGAGTTCATGCCTAGGCAAAATTGACAGAATTCCAATAGAAAGTGTGTGAAATCCCTCGCACAGCAGTGAGCAACAAAGATGCGAAAAAAGAGAAGAGCAAGGAAAAGAAGAAGAAGAAAAGTCGGGAGGAGGAAGAGAAGACATATCTTTTGATCCTCCATCTGATTGTTTTGAATTTACAGCTGGAAGGTTTGTAGCTGAGAATAGAAAAATTAATATCAGTAATGATGATGCAAATTGGATAAGACTGGGGAGAGATGCTGCAATGAAAAATAAAAAAAGAAAGTGAAGATTGTTCGCTCTCAAAGATGGACACATTCAAGTTATGTCTCTTTGATGGTAAAGCATAAGAAAGTGGTACTACCTTGATACTAATTAATCTTTAAAGTATAAGAAAGTGGTACTGTTTGAATACTAATTCATCTTCTTCACCTTTGTTTTAGATAAAGTAATCTGCTAAACTTACTTTGTATCTACAATCCTCAAATTTGCATGTCCAATCTTCTTAAGGGATATTTATCTACAATATGAAATTTGCATGTCCAATCCTCAAATTTAGGAGGGGTGGAGTTGAGAGTAAGTCTTTGTGCCATTTGAGTTAAGCTGCAATTATAAAAGAAATGTACATCAATACAATAATATACATTAATAAAGGATGGTTAAAGGGCATAATATAAAATTAAAAAATCTAGAGTAATATAGTTGTATCGATGGTATACCAAATGATAGCTCAATGTTAGGAAAAAAGGTTTTTCAATGATTTCGTCATATTCTATGAAATACGATAATCCAAAACAAGCAAAACAATGGTGCTTACCAAAGCTAAGCAACCTAAATACGCATACAAATAGCAATTATAATGACACAGGTTGAAACATAGGAAGAAGAAAACAAAATTAATAATTTGCTCAATTGTTATTGTGAAAGCAACTCACAGAACAATGCCAAAAACATGCAATACTTGGTTAAAACTGTTTTACAATTAGTAATAGAAAAATATATTTTGTAAGAAAATAAAATCACGAATACATAATAGCAACATTCGCTAAAGAAAACGAAGTGGGGAGAGCTTGAATTGTGGCAAATTTGCATTGCATATGCAGCAGTTAGTTAAGAATTCTGCTCTTCTCAACTTGGACATAAAACAATGTAAAGTATGTAGTACAAATATGGAAATTCCAAAAGCGTAATCACCACCTTGATACCAAAAAAATCTCAGTAAACCCACATGATAAGAAACATACGAAAAATAGCGGTTGGAGATGGAAGAAGGAAGCAAGGTGGGTGGTCCAGTTATATGGGCGTGGCATCAAAATATGAAAAGATGAAAGAAGAAAGGTGATTTAAATCTGGGGAATATAGCTAGAATTATCTCAAGTAAGATGTTCATTGTTTAGTAATTAATGAAGTTTTGTCTGATAGAATTATAAAGCAATTTTTTCGGATAACTAAACCTCAATTTCTAGCTCAAAGTTTACTCTGAAAAGTTTGAACAAATATTTTATTGTATTTATGATATCATTCTTTCATCTTGTTAAACATTTATTTATGAGAGTGAACTGATTTCATTTGTTGTTGCAGTGGTCCGACTAATTTGTATTACATCGACATGACGGAGTTATATAGGAAATATTCTTATATGAAAAATAGATGTTTTATTTTACTTGTCCATTTTAACAAAAATGAAGATTAGTCTACGCTAGGAGTCATCCTTAGCTTAAACTTTAAGTAGCTCACTAAAGCAAGTGTGAAAGTAAGCAAAAGAAGTAACTCCAAGAAGCTAACCCTTTCCTTTTTGCTTTCAAGCGTGTCTCTTATGTAGCTAAATTCATATCTCACTCTGCCAAGAGGGAAATCTATATTCTTTCTTTATTTTAGTGTACATCCAACTTCACCTACCCATAAAACTAAAACTAAATCTAAAATCAAGATTTTCTACTCTAAATCTATTTAACCAAAATATGCAGCCAAATCTAACATCAAAAGAAAATGAGACAAATCTGCAACCAAAGAAAATATAGGGGAAAACGGAAACCTAAGAAATCAAATCAAAAAATTGAAAATCAAAAAAAAAATAGAGGGGAAAAGGGAAATAAGAAATCAAATCTAACAAAATTGAAGAGCAAATCAGAGAAATAACAAAGAATAACCTTGAAATTGCAGCAGTAGGAGAATATTGAGGATGAAGAGCTGTGAAAGTAATGGTGAAAATTGAGGATGAAGAGCCGTGAAAGAAAAATAGCTTTAATATGCTAAAGTCTAGTGAAAGTGGTGGATACACGCAAGGATGCCACGCAAAGTAAAAGCAGTGGCTACACAACCACGTGGAAGATGATAAGCTAGGGCGGTGAATTGAATGTCGGAAATACCCTCAGCTAATAAAAAAAATACTTCAAGCAGACATGTTGATACCCCATCTTTTACTCACTCTTCTACTATGGTAGGAAAAAATATATATATATATATATTTATTAATATTATTGTTATTACTATTATTTAAAAATTTACATTTTATTTTTGTTATAAAGAAGGAGTAACCATGAAAAGTTACTTCAAAAATTTAATCAACTGTTTATGAGATATTTTATCAAACCAACCATAATCATAAATAATTTTATTATCAGTATTCGACATAGATATGTTTTCCTGATCATGGATCTAGGAGAAATGAGTACTAAAAGTAGTAGATTGGAAGAGGTAGATATACCTCAAAACCTTGATTTGTTAAACAAATGGACTATTCCAAAAAATGATATTAAAAATATTTATGATTATGATTGGTTTGATAAAATATCTCATAAACAGTTGATTAAAACAACTGAATAATCTCTAGCGTTAAATTCGTTTGAGCAGACTATTTATTTGTAAATAAACGGGATATTGATTTATATAAATCTCAGTATAACTTTTTGCATATTGGCATGGTTCTGATTGCTTTCAAGCCTTTAACTCTTAAAGGGTTACCCGAGACATTTTTAGTTGCTCTTCGTGATGCTAGAAATCTTAATTTTCGACAGTCTTTGATGGGTTCGTTTGAGTCCACGGTTGCATATGGCCCTGTATATTTCAATACTTAGCCTAATTTGCAGTTATCTTTGACTGATGCTAATATTCTTGATGCTTTAACTTTGAATGTTAAAACGCATGGTTATAATTATGCACCTGGATCTGAGTTGATTTGCATATCTTATAGAATTTATTTTAAATTATTTTCTACTACATTTAATCCGAGATGTAAGTTATATGATACATCTGATCAAACTATTTTAGTAGAAACTAATTTTGGTAAATCTAAGGTCACTACTAGAAGACCTATAAAATGGGAAGAAATTAATTTTTCTACTACTTGGACTTTGGATTCGGTTATACCTCCTAGTCAGATGATGGATGCGGTCACTAATTCTGAATATTCTCATATTACTCAAAATTCTGATGGTAAGATTTGTATTCAATTTGATGATAAGAGTGTTCCTTATAATAGATATTCATTTTCTGATCGAAGATTACTTGCGATCCAGCATATTTCATCGATTGAACCGGTGTATGATCCAGCTCGTAATCGGGCTGCTTATTTGCATACCATACCTTCTATTATATTTGCTGATAAAAATAAAATAAAAATTAATCCTCATTTGAATATTGTGCAAGCACATGATAATTCTTCTGTTGTTTCTAATAAGGATATTCCTTCTGCATCCGAGATGAATTTTAATCCCAACAATACTTAATGATGAATGTACACCAGATAGATTTTAGCCCAGGTTCCCTGGCAACAAAGTACATTCAAAATGAGTTTTTAAGTGATAAATGGAACCGATTTAAAATTTGGTTTTTGACACTTATAGTGCTGATGATTTAAATAATATTTCTCAAGAATTTTATGAAACTTGTGCTTTACATAATCAAATTATGTCTTTTGTACCATGGTTTATAACCACTTATTTACCTTTATTCATCAACGTTCTTGAGCGATCTTATAAAGATGGATCTGATAATATTATCAAGGCGGTTTATCCTCCTCAGTCATCTTTTATTTTACCAAATAATACTGGTATCACCTTTACTGCCTTTCAAAAATTTGTTGAAGAAGATGTTGCGGCCGTCAGCATCAATGAAATTAATAATTTGATTTCTCAAAATAATTATTTGGGTCTTTATGTTAAAATTTTGGGTGAACATATTAGTTCTCTTGATAAAAAATTGGATGAATTAACTGCTTTGATAATTCAGATAAAAAATGATTTCAAAACTTCTGAAACGGCTTCTACTTCTAAAACTAAGTCAGAAGCTCTTATTATTTCTTGTCATGTACAAAGGCCCCCTGAGATTCAGGATTTCAAATTTAAATCATTTTATGATTTGGAAGAGCTTCTTGATAAAAAGTTGTCTGAATTTGGTGCAAAACCTATTGATTTGTCATAAAACTTTGCTGATGAAATGGAAAACACTTTTGATTTTAAAAATCATGTTTCTTTAGAATTTAATAAGCTTCGTGGTTATCCCAAGAAGAATAGTGGTAATACTAAATTTACTCATAAACCTAGCATGCAAACTTACTATTACTCCAGCCCAACTCCTCAAGACGTTCTTATAGAGGAACGAGACTAGAATCAAATTAATACCTCTTATAGTGGGTCTGAAATTAATAAATGGAATCTTGATGGTCTCACTGATAGACAGTTAACTATTCTTGTTCATAGAATGCTTATATATGCAACTATCTGTAGAAGTGTTAAAAACACAGATAGAAATATTTATAAAATGATTATTACATATTTTACTGGCCAACTTTGAGGCTGGTGGGATAATTATATGAGCATCAAGGCTAAAGCTGTGGTGATTAATGCTACATCTCATATAGAAGGTGTTGATAACTTAGGCATGGCTCTAGTAAGGAATAGAGAAGATGTTGTTTATACCTTAGTCTTAACCATTCTAGAATATTTTAATGGTAGATTTACCAATCAGCATGAGAATGTTCGTACCCTGATAAATGGTCTACGGTGTAGAACCTTGGGTGAATTTCGTTGATATAAAGATACTTATATGAGTAGGGTGATGGAATTACCCGAAAATAGTTATGAGCATTGGAAAGCTAAGTTTATAGATGGTCTTCCCCCTTTATTCGCCGAGAGAGTTAGAAAGACTCTTAGAAATGCGCTTGGTGAAATTTCTTATAGGGATTATACTTATGGTAAGCTGATAGGAGTGTGCACTCAAGAAGGGATTAATCTGTGCAACGAATTAAAGTTATCCAGGCAGCTTAAGATAGATAAGCTTATGGAAAAATCTCATCTAGGAGACTTTTGTACCCAGTTCGAATTACCTGATACTTCAGCTAATAGCAAGAAGAAGAAGCATAGAGATTCTAGAGATCCTGATAAACCCTATAGAAAAAGGAGATCTAGATATAGATCTAAGGAAGAGCGAGATGCTAGAAGGGCTTTTCGTAAGTCTAATAGATTTGCCAAGAATAGGTCTAAGCGTGAGCTAGCCAAGATTAAGAGTTATAAGTGTGGAAATTTCGGTCATATAGAACCCAATTATAAGCTTGAAAAGGTGAAGACCTTAAAATTAGATGAAGAAATTCATGATAAGGTTTATAGTCTGATTATGAATCTGATTCAGGTTCTGGGGATGAAATTGATTTGCCTGATTTATCTGATAATAATCCGCATGTTAATACTTGCAATAATTGTCATGGGGATATTTGCTCATGTGAAAATGATGAGTTTTATAAATTACAATCTCAATTTGAAGATTTGATCCTTAATACTATTAATTCTGATAATGTGATAGAACTTTTGAAAGAAGTTACTGATAACAATCTTCGTGAAAAATTATTCAACTAGCTGTTACTAATAATAATTCTAGTTCGAGTTCTTCAAAAAATTCTGAAAAACCAAAGAATGATTTTGAATTTGAATATTCCACACCTTATTCTTTGTCTGAAGTTAATAACAGACTTTATAAACAGACTATTTCTACACGAGATGCTTCATTTGAAGATTTGAAAAATGAAGTAGAAAATTTGAAAAATGAGATTAAATCTATTAAACAAAATCAAATGATTTGTGATCATCGTCTTACTCAGATAGAGACTGTTAATAACAAAGGAAAAAATATTGTTGAAGATAATACTCTTGCGAAACCTTTTAATCTTGATCCTAGACAAGGTATGTTTCTAGGAATGATGCAAATTGTTACTGCTCATAAATGGTATGTTAAATGTACCATACTGATTAATAATAGTTTTTCAATAACTGATATTGCTATGATTGATAGTGGAGCCGATGTTAGTTGTATTCAAGAAGGTCTTGTGCCTACTAAATATTTTAAAAAAATAACTCATATGGTTAAATCTGCTTCTGGACATGCTTTAGCTATAGAGTATAAATTGTTTAATACTAGCATTTGCCAAAATAAAGTTTGCATTCCGCATTTCTTTTTCTTGGTAAAAAATTAGTTATACCCTCCAATTATACTTGGAACCCCTTTTATAAATGTTATCTATTCCTTTACTAAAATAAATGCTAAAGGATTTTCTGCTACTTATGAAGACAGAGATATTAATTATACTTTTATCACTGATCCTATTTCTCGTGATATTAATGTTTTGATTAATATCAAACAAAAGCATGTTGACTCTCTGCAACTTGAATTGTTTAGCATGAATATATTTGATACTTTGAAATCCACCAAAGTACATGAAAAAATTAAATTAATTTCAAAACAAATTGTTGTTGATATTTGTGTTGATCATCCCAGTGCTTTTTGGAATTGAAAAAAGCATATTGTTACTCTTCCATGTGAAGATGATTTCTCTGAGAATGATATTCCTACTAAATCTCGTCCTTGCCAGATGAACGCCGAATTGGTTGATAATTTGCTGCAAAAGGGTTTGATAAAACCTTCAAAATCACATTGATCTTGCACTACATTTTATGTCAACAATGCTGCTGAAAGGGAACGTGGTGTCCCTAGATTGGTTATCAATTATAAACCTTTAAATAAATATTTGAAGTGGATTAGGTATCCTATTCCCAACAAAAAGGATTTATTGTCTAGATTATATGACGCCAATATATTTTCAAAATTTGATTTAAAATTAGGATATTGGCAAATCCAAATATTTAAAGAGCATGCTTATAGAACTGCTTTAAATGTCCCATTTGAACAATATGAATGGAACGTAATTCCATTTGGTTTGAAAAACGCTCCTTCTAAATTTCAGAAAATCATGAATGATATTTTCAACCCATACTTGGATTTCATCATTGTTTATATTGATGATATTTTGGTATTCTCAAAAACGTTTGAAATGCATATTAAGCATTTAGACATTTTCAAAAAGATTGTTATACAAAATGGTTTGGTAATTTCTAAATCAAAAATAAGTTTATTTCAAACTAATGTTTGATTTCTAGGCCATCATATTTGTCAGGGAAAAGTCACCCCGATTCAAAGATCGATTGACTTTGCCTCAAAATTTCCTGATGTTATCACAGACAGGACTCAATAATAAAGATTTTTGAAAAGTTTAAATTATATATCCCCCTTTTACAAAAATTTATCTCGTGATTTGGCCCCTTTATACGACAGGCTTAAGAAAGATCATAAATCTCCTTGGACTAATAGTCATACAGCTTTGGTGAAAGATATTAAATTTCGTGTTCAATCTTTACCTTGTTTAACTCTGGCTAACCCTGCTTGGCAAAAGATTATTGAGACAGATGCATCTAACATTGGTTATGGTGCGATTTTGAAGCAAATTAATCCTAACGACAAAAATGAAAATTTGATTAGATTTCATTCTGGGAAATGGAGCGACGCCCAGAAGAAATATGCTACGATGGCTCATGAAATGCTAACCATCGTTAAATGCGTGTTGAAATTCCAAGATGACTTATACGATCAAAAGTTTTTGATAAAAACTGACGCTCAATCTGTGAAGTGTATGTTCAATAAAGATTTTAAACATGACGCTTCAAAATTGATTTTTGCTAGGTGGCAGGCCCAGCTAGCTCCTTTTGACTTTGAAATTCAATATAAAAAGGGAGTTGATAACTCTTTACCGGATTTCTTATCCCGCGAATACATTCAATAAAATGTTTTTCCAAACTTTCTTGGATGACGAAACCCTCGTTACCATTCTAAGGGCTCTTTCATTACCTAGAGATCTGAAAGATCTTATCCTTAAAAGGATTATTTATGATAATTTAAGAGAAGATTTCTCTCATATTCTTCTAGAATATTACTCAGACGATTATCTTACTAATTATGAATAATGTTACTCTGAATAAAATAAAGTGTTTTGTTTGCAGGATGGACCCTCCTTGGGTAACCAAGGGTCGAGGCGGGGAAAATAACCCACGAGGAAGGGGAAGATCATCCCCGGGGTCATCATCAGGATCGTCCTATCGATCCTCGTCCAACTCCCCAATTATACAAAGAGGAGGAATGAGTTTGATAAGCTTATCAAAATCTAAAATCCCTCAAACAGCGGCATCATCGTCGGTACATTTGGAAGATATTCCAGAAAATAGCCCGTTATACGCGCAACTTCAAGTATATTTATCTCAGAAGCAAAGTGATATTTTTGCCTCTATAGCTAAGGAAGAGATTGATGATATCAGATCATATGAAAAGTTATCAAAGAAAGAAATGATATTTCTTCTGGAAAACTCTGAAATTCAGAGAAAAGAAGAATCCTGGAAGATATTCCAGCGATACTTGATTAATGGATTATATTTTCCGGGTGAGTCATACAAAACCCGATCTTATTATGAAACCATTTTGATAAGCACAGGTAGAGTTCAATTTCAGCACTTCAACAGATACAACACCAGCGAAAATGTTTATAACTTCTCCAAAATGATAATCAAACAAATTATATCTATTAAAAATTGGGGAATATCCACAATGAAAGAAAGGCAGATAAGCCTAAATAAAGTCTCTATGAGTTTCACTTATTGAGATTATATCCATGCTTTTGATAAGGTCCTCTACTATAATAATGAGAGGCATAAGCATACATGGTTTATTAAATTTTGTGCAAAAATACTTGCAAAATCAATCCCTAATTGGTTTTTAAATTGGTGGTCATACCACGGTCTGACAACAAAGATTTTGCCTGATCCATTTCTTAAATTATACAAAGAATGGGTTAAGGTTTCACCAGATCTTAACGAATTATACCACGCAGATCATATCTGCTATATTGAACAAATCTATTTTTTCATTGAATTCTCCATCCCATGGATTCATAAATGGACCCCGGAAGTGGGATTCACCGAGGAGCAAATTTCTTGTTTATATAAAACATTTTATTATAATTTTTGGGACAAATTGATGAAGAAAGACCCAAAGACAAAGTCTCTTTATGGACGGGAATTGTTGGATCTTATTACCAAAAGGATCCAAGAATATTGCATCTCTCCTCAGAAGGGAATTATTGTTGATAGCTCCGTTAGGCATGTTGCCAGGAAAATTTTCATTCAAGATGGAAATAAAGAAGAAATAATTAATAATTATCTGGACGAAGTCAGGAGGAATCTACACCTCAATATCACTCAGTATGAGAAATCAGACACTTCTATGAGAAGTGAGACCAGCGATGATGTCACCGAAGATATTCAAGAGGTTCAACCTGACGAGTCAGAAAAAAATACTTCAGAAGATACGCTGAAAAAGGCGAAAGATTTCCTCCGCGAACTAAAGAAAAAGGAAAAGCTGTAAAGTATTCTACAGTAAAGCCATTATCAACAGTAGATACACTGTTGATCAACAGTAAAAACATTGTTATTGTACATATGGGACCCACTGATAAGGGACCCACAGTTACTGTAAAAAGATTCTTTTTCTTTCTATAAATATGTTTAGTTTTAGTCTGTAAGAGCAGGTTTTAGAAAACCCTCTCTCTCTTGTAAAGCTCTCTTTTTCTTTGTAAAGTGTGAGTTTGACGGACACTTGCCAGAGTTAATAAAAGTGTGTAGTTCTTTTCTAGGCCTTGGAGTCGGCCACCTTTCCAAGGTACTATTTTATTTATGTTTCAATCTTTTAGTATTATTTCTCAGATCTAAGTCGTGACTATGTCCGGCTAAAAATTCATATTTATGTCGGATAACTAACTTCGCTTTTATATCTACCATGAAAGATTTAGACTTTATCTAACTATAAATAAATTTATATATGGTTTCTTGACTTGGTTCTGAGAGGGTGGTACAGTCAAATTTAATACAACAAGTTATTGGCTTTGTCTTTGTGACTCCGTCTAGCCAGCCGTGGTTTTTAGCCCGTTAATGAGTTGAAAAGGGCGTTCTATACCCGGTTAGAACTGCTAGACACATGGGCTCAATAACAATACGTATTATATCTTTACAGACCTCTTGCTCGGGTAAAAAGGATTAGATCCTTTCATACATCCATTAAACTATATAAAAATTTGTATATATTTCAATTCGAATTTATTCCTTGAATTCGGATGCTAAAAAGCTATATTGAAGATGACCGCGCGGACTACCACCCGTCATCAGAGATCCTGTAAATTGGTTATACTGAGATTTATATAAATCAATATCCTGTTTATTTAACAAACTAATAGTCTGCTCAAACGAATTTAACGCTAGAGATTGTTCAGTTGTTTTTATCAACTGTTTATGAGATATTTTATCAAACCAACCATAATCATAAATGGTTTTAATATCAATTATCAGAATAGTCCATTTGTTTAACAAATCAAGGTTTTGAGGTATATCTACCTCTTCCAATCTAGTACTTTTAGTACTCATTTCTCCTAGATCCATGATCAGGAAAACACATCTATGTCGAATACTTCACATCAATCTGATATTTATCATGAAAGTTCCTAGGCGCTGATACCAATTTACAGGATCTCTGATGACGGGCGATAGTCCGCGCGATCATCTTCAATCTAGCTTTTTAGCATTCGAATTCAAGGAATAAATCCGAATTGAAATATATACAAATTTTTATATAGTTTAATGGTTGTATGGAAGGATTTAATCCTTTTTACCCGAGCAAGAGGTCTGTAAAGATATAATACGTATTGTTATTGAGCCCATGTGTCTAGCAGTTCTAACCGGGTATAGAACGCCATTTTCAACTCATTAACGGGCTAAAAACCACGGCTGGCTAGATGGAGTCACAAAGACAAAGCCAATAACTTGTTGTATTAAATCTGACTGTACCACCCTCTCAGAACCAAGTCAAGAAACCATATATAAATTTATTTATATTTAGATAAAGTCTAGATCTTTCATGATAGATATAAAAGCGAAGTTAGTTATCCGACATAGATATGAATTTTTAACCGGACATAGTCACGGCTCAGATCTGAGAAATAATACTAAAAGATTTAAACAGAAATAAAATAGTACCTTAAACAGGTGGCTGACTCCAAGGCCTAGAAAAGAACTATACAATTTTATTAACTCCGACAAGTGTCCGGCAAACTCACACTTTACAAAGGAAAAGAGAGCTTTACAAGAGAGAGAGAGGGTTTTCTAAAACCTGCTCTTACAGACTAAAACTAAACATATTTATAGAAAGAAAAAAAATCTTTGTACAGTAACGGTGGGTCCCTTATCAGTGGATCCCATATGTACAGTAACAGTGTTTCTACTGTTGATCAACAGTGTATCTATTGTTGATAATGACTTTTACTGTAGAAGATATACTTTACAGCTTGTCCTTTTTCTTTAGTTCGCGGAGGAAATCTTCCGCCTTTTTCAACGTATGGTTTGAATCATTTTTTTTTGACTCGTCAGGTTGAGCCTCTTTAATATCTTCGGTGACGTAATCTCTGGCCTCATTTCTCATAGAAGTGTCTGATTTCTCATACTGAGTGATATTGAGGAGTAGACAGATAATTTTTAATCATTTCTTCTTTATTTTCATCTTGAGTGGAAATATTCCTGGCAACATGCCTAACGGAGCTATCAACGATAATTCCCTTCTGGGGAGAGATGCAATATTTCTGGATCCTTTTGGTAATAAGATCCAGCAATTCCTGTCCATATAGAAACTTTGTCTTTAGGTCTTTCTTCATCAATTTGTCCCAAAAATTATTATAAAATGTTCTATATAAACAAGGCCTTTGCTCCTCGGTGAATCTCACTTTCGGGGTCCATTTATGAATCTATGGGATGCAGAATTCAATGAAAAAATAGATTTGTTCAATTTTTTCAATAAAGCAAATATGATCTGCATGGTATAATTCGTTAAGATCTGGTGAAACCTTAACCCATTCTTTGTATTAAGAAATGGATCAGGAAAAATCATTGTTGTCGGACCGTGGTATGACCACCAATTTAAAAATAAATTAGGGATTGATTCTGCAAATATCTTTGCACAAATTTTAATAAACCATGTATGCTTATGCCTCTCATTATTATAGTAAAGGACCTTATCAAAAGCATGGATATAGTCCCAATAAGTGAAACTCATAGAGACTTTATTTAGGCCGATCTGTCTTTCTTTCATTGTGGAGATTCCCCAATCTTCAATAGATATAATCTGTTTGATTATCATTTTGGAGAAGTTATAAACATTCTCGCTAGTGTTGTATCCGGAGAAGTGCTGAAATTCAACACTACTTGTGCTTATCAAAATAGTTTCATAATAAGATCGAGTTTTGTATGACTCACCCAGGAAATATAATCCATTAATCAAGTATCGCTGGAATATCTTTCAGGATTCTTCTTTTCTCTGAATTTCAGAGTTTTCGAGAAGAAATATCATTTCTTTCTTTGATACCTTCTCATATGATCTGATATCATCAATCTCTTCCTTAGCTATATAGGCAAAAGTATCACTTTGCTTCTGAGATAAATATGCTTGAAGTTGGGCATATAACGGGCTATTTTTTGGAATATCTTCCAGATGCACCGACGATGATGCCGCTGTTTGAGGGATTTTAGATTTTGATAAGCTTATCAAACTCATTCCTCCTCTTTGTATAATTGGGGAGTTGGACGAGGATCCGTAGGACGATCCTGATGATGACCCCGGGGATGATCTTCCCCTTTCTCGTGGGTTATTTCCCCTGCCTCGACCCTTGGTTACCCAAGGAGGGTCCATCCTGCAAACAAAACACTTTGTTTTATTCAGAGTAATATTTTCATAATCAGTCAGATAATCAAACAGATTATATCTATTGAAGATTGGGGAATCTCCACAATGAAAGAAAGGCAGATCAACCTAAATAAAGTCTCTATGAGTTTCACTTATTGGGACTATATCCATGCTTTTGATAAGGTCCTCTACTATAATAATGAGAGGCATAAGCATACATGGTTTATTAAAATTTGTGCAAAGATATTTGCAGAATCAATCCCTAATTGGTTTTTAAATTGGTGGTCATACCACGGTCCGACAACAAAGATTTTATCTGATCCATTTCTTAAATTATACAAAGAATGGGTTAAGATTTCACCAGATCTTAACGAATTATACCACGCAAATCATATCTGCTATATTGAAAAAATTGAACAAATCTATTTTTTTTCATTGAACTCTCCATCCCATGGATTCATAAATGGACCCCGAAAGTGGGATTCACCGAGGAGCAAATCCTTGTTATATAGAACATTTTATAATAATTTTTGGGACAAATTGATGAAGAAAGACCCAAAGACAAAGTCTCTATATGGACAGGAATTGCTGGATCTTATTACCAAAAGGATTCAGGAATATTGCATCTCTCCTCAGAAGGGAATTATCGTTGATAGCTCCGTTAGGCATGTTGCCAGGAAAATTTCCATTCAAGATTAAATAAAGAAAAAATGATTAATAATTATCTGGACGAAGTCAGGAGGAATCTACTCCTCAATATCACTCAGTATGAGAAATCAGACACTTCTATGAGAAGTGAGACCAGTGATGATGTCACCGAAGATATTCAAGAGGCTCAACCTGACGAGTAAAAAAAAACACTTCAGAAGATACGCTGCAAATGACGAAAGACTTCCTTCCCGAACTAAAGAAAAGGACAAGCTGTAAAGTATATCTTCTACAGTAAAAGCCATTATCAACAGTAGATACACTGTTGATCAACAGTAGAAACACTGTTACTGTACATATGGGACCCACTGATAAGGGACCCACAATTATTGTACAAAGATTATTTTTCTTTCTATAAATATGTTTAGTTTTAGTCTGTAAGAGCAGGTTTTAGAAAACCCTCTCTCTCTTGTAAATCTCTTTTTTCCTTTGTAAAGTGTGAGTTTGCCGGACACTTGCCGGAGTTAATAAAAATGTATAGTTCTTTTCTTGGCCTTGGAGTCGGCCACTTTTTCAAGGTACTATTTTATTTATGTTTAAATCTTTTAGTATTATTTCTCAGATCTGAGTCGTGACTATGTCCGGCTAAAAATTTATATCTATGTTGGATAACTAACTTCGCTTTTATATCTACCATGAAAGATCTAGACTATATCTAAATATAAATAAATTTATATATGGTTTCTTGACTTGGTTCTGAGAGGGTGGTACAGTCAGATTTAATACAACAAGTTATTGGCTTTGTCTTTGTGACTCCGTCTAGCCAGCCGTGATTTTTAGCCCATTAATGAGTTGAAAAGGGCGTTCTATACCCGGTTAGAACTGCTAGACATATGGGCTCAATAACAATACGTATTATATCTTGACAGACCCCTTGCTCGGGTAAAAAGGATTAGATCCTTCCATACAATCATTAAACTATATAAAAATTTGTATATATTTCGAGTCGGATTTATTCCTTGAATTCGGATGCTAAAAAGCTAGATTGAAAATGACCGCGCGGACTACCGCTCGTCATCAAAGATCCTGTAATTTATAGATATATAGATATAGATAAATTATTATTATTATTATTTAACAATTTACATTGTCTTTTTATTATTATAAAGAAGGAGTAACGGTACTTTAAATATTTGATATAAAGAAATTGATAACTAACCACAAAACTGATAATATTGTCGGTTACTTTTTTTTTCGCTTTTTGGTTAATTTTAGAAACAGATTTAAAAATTATAATTTACAGTTACATTACGTTAATATTTAAAATTGTTTTAAAATTTTATCTCATTTAAATGTAAGAATTGATTTTAAATAATTTTAAAAAATAAAATAGTAGATTACTATTCAAACAAATTACACATCATTAATTTTAATTAATTTTAAAACTATTTTTGTGGTGCTGACACGTGGCACTTTTTTTCTTCTCCTATTATATAGATAGATATATATAAAAAGAATATATATAGATTTTTGTTGTTGTTGTTGTTGTTGTTGTTGTTGTTACTTTTGTTTTTTTTAAATAGTATAACGTGCTTTCAGTTTTTTTTCCTTTGCGTTTTCAGTTTTATTTTATTTTTCGTTTTATGTTTTTTCCACAAAAAAAAGGAATCACATACGTTTAAATTTAAAAACTGTTTCAAAAATTAATTGTAAATATTAATTTATTTACAATTTTAAATAAATAGATATAGATTATTATTATTATTATTATTATTATTATTATTATTTGTTTTTCTATAAATAAGGAGGTTGTGAAAAATAAGTAGGGTTTGTTACTTTTATTTTTTTTAAATAGTATAACGTGCTTTCAGTTTTTTTTCCTTTGTGTTTTCAGTTTTTTTTTTTCTTTTATATTTTTAATTTTTATTTTTGAATTTTATATCAATCTAGTTAATATAATAATTTTAATTATTTAAAAAATTTGTTTTGTGTGGTGCTGATACGTATGCGTTATCACCTCTCCTATTATATATATAGAGAGAGAGAGAGATTTTCAGGTTCACTTAATTGTTATGATGAAATTTTGATGAACAACAAGTTTGATTTTTGGAGAAATGGAATAAAGAATAGGAGAAAGGAGAACATATACAATTCAAACAAGAAACACTTAGATTTGTCATTATCTTGTTGATGTAGTAACAAGATTGTTTTCACTTTAAGACAAAATCATGTTTAAGAAGTTCCTAGTTCTGTTTCACTACTTAAAGTAATGAATTCAAAGTATAAAAGTTTAATTATTTTAAATTCTTAACTACTCTCAGTAATTCTCTTTATTAAAAATTACTTTGGATCACATTTTTAGCTTTAGATTTTATATTATTATGCATATTTACCAATAAAAAATTCACCTACGGGTTAAATTTAATTTTTAAAAATATTACATTCATGATATATTTGATTCTATCTTCAATATGGTATTATCGAATATTTGTTTCGAACCGAATTTTAATTTACCGCTTATCGAATTATCGAACCAAAATTTGAATACTTGATATTTGGTATCTACATTCAACTACTGAATACCAAATTATAAATCCCGAACTTTAGAAATACCGAACCGAATACCGAATGACCACCCCTACCTGAAAAGTAAGAATTAAAGAGTTGTCAAAAAATAAAAGAGATATTCTTTTTAAAACGAACTAAAAGAGAAAGTAAGACAAATAAATTAAAACAAATATAATATTATAAACGGAGCAAGATTGAGTAAAATAACAGTACCATATAATCCATATCTCTTAGAAACATTAGTGTTCTCTGATTTTACAACCCCTCCATCACCATAGTCATCTAAAATCGTGTCAATTACAATGCAACCATATGATTCTCCATTGTTTTGAGAATTTAGGGAGTTATGCCTAAGGTAACTTTGATTTCTTATGTTCTAAGGGGTCGATTGTACGATGTATTAGAGAAAACAAATTTATGTATTAGTCGTGGTATTATTTACTTCTTCGGTTGGTAGGATTTTCAATCTATGTATTCAGTATTTGAATTTAGGGTTTTGCCATGATTTTCTTACCTTATTTGAAATTTATTTTTTACTCGAAGGAAAGTCAAAGTATTACCATAAATGCTTTAACTTTTCTAGAAAGAAAAATATAATTTTCTTCCATATTTGGATAGAAAAAGTTTGGAACTCTATAAATTAAAGACTCCTCTTCTCATACAAGATTATCAACAATATAGTTGTTTAAGAGTTGTTTATAGGAAGATTTTTCTCTCAACAGTTTCTATGCTTAATATTAGTTTTAAATTATGTGGGTCAATTCACCAAACCATATAATAATATATGTTTCTTTTAGTACAGTGTTATGTGTCGTTTAATTAAACATCATATGATTTGCTATTGTAAACTTCCGCATAATGCCCTTATTCATTCGAACCCAACAAGTGGCATTATAGTCAATGGTTCAATAAGGTTGAAAACATGTTCAAAGCGGTTTCAGATCAATTTGCAATCAATTGATAATGGATATTTTTTATCCTGTTACATGTGGGAAAGATAATGAAGACTTTTTAGCTTGTTGGGTTTGAAAGTAATTATGGCGTCATGCGGATGCTTACAACTGCAAATCATATGCCGATTAATTAGATGACACATAAAAGTATACTAAAAGAAAAATATATTATTATATGATATGGACCAATTTCCTACATATTTAAAAAACTAATTAAAAGCATAAAACTTGTAGAGAGAAAATCTCTCATAAACAAAAGTCTCTAAACGACTACGTTGTAGATTCTATTGTGTTGTGCTATGAGAATATGAATCTTCAATTTATAGATCTCCAAACTTTTCCCCCAAAGAAAGAATAACCAAATATGGAAAAGAATTATATTTTTCTTTCAGGAAAAGTAAAATGAATTATGGTAATACATTGACTTTCCTTTATAAAAAAAAATAAAACTCAAATATGATAAGAAAATTAGGGCAAAGCCCTAACAATATAGTGTATAACTAATGTGTAACAAACCATGATAGTAGCAATATAAGTGCTACTAATACATGGATAATGGTTAAGGACAATTAGAACACCAAATTAAATAGTGGGATAAAAAATAATCCCAATATTACTAATACACATTATTTAGTACTATATTTATACACTCCACCAAATAACCTAAGCATTTAGAGAATTGAAGCACTCGATTGATGTGACCTACTTATTGAGATGGCAAAACCAAACAATTAGCTTTGATGTCCATGTTTTTCTGCTCAGAAGTACAATAACTTTGGGTAAACTACTACATCCTTGCTGTTCACAAAATAAATATTATATTATAGACTATATATAATTGGGAATTTTATGTTGGACTTGACTAGGGATGTCAAAAGAATATAAAAATCGATCGAACCGTTCAAATTTAAACGAATTGAACAGAATTGAACCGAATCGATTTATATTATTTTTTTAATAAAATCGTGAACTTTTATTTAAGTGTATAATCGTCCCGAACAATTATGGTGGTCTTTTTAATTTATGAAAAAAATCAAAAAAAATTCAAATCAAACCGAATAACCTTACATGTATGTAAATATATTTTATATATTAACAATCTGTTAAATTTAATATATAAATATATTTATAACATTTTTTAAATATAAATATAACCTAGGTCCTAGGCCTTTGTTGACTAGACGACTTTGGGTCTTTGCTCTTTAATTAACCTTTACTTAATTAGGTTTAAAATTAAATGATATTGTAATAGATTTTCTATCAAACCATACAACAAAACCCATGCAAACACTCCTATTAAATGTTTAAGATCAAACAATACGGCAACAAGGTTTTACATTTTTGTCTTCTTGGTGAAGCATTAAAGTGCTTTTTCAAGAACATATTTGCGAAAAAAATATTTTAATAGTAGTACATTTTGAGGTGATATTTTAAAAGTAAAAAAACTCAAAAATAAATTGAATCGTACAAATACCGAAGAGAAATCGATATGATTGAGATGGTTTAAAAAATCTAATTTTGATTATATATTAGAAAATATCCGAAAAAATTGGGATGATTTTTTAAAACATAACCGATCAAACCGTACCATTGACACCCCTAGACTTGACGGTAAGTAGACAATATCACACCATGCTACAAATACTTTTGGGGTGTTTGAGCCCAACTATTAGTATTAGAGCCAATGTTTTGGTGGAATGAGTAAGGACGGTATGAGACTTAGTTAATGTGTGTACATGAATAAAGTCTCATATGAAAAGTTGAAAAAAGAAGAAGCTACTGATAAGATGTACCTTTTTGAGAAAAAATAAATAAAATCATTCAATTTTGACCTAAAGCAGATAATATTGTGCTAAAAATATCTTTGATCCCAACACTTTATTGTTGGAGAAAAATGTTTGCTTTTTTATGGATCTACAATATAGATTGTTACAAAATTTGGTACTTTAGTTAAAGAATTGACAACAGATGTTGGCTGCTTTAAATAAGTTCAGTTTACAAATTAAAGGTTGTGAATTTGACAGATCAATTAAGTTATGAACAATGGGAGTGTGTCTAATTCAATTAATTAATGTTGAATATTTGGTTGTAAATTTAACATCAAACTAAGGACTCAATTATGTTGCTCATCAACGATTTTACAAAATCAATTTCACCACCTATTTTTTTTTTCAATCGACTATTGTAACCTGCTAATAAAAAAGAGAACATAATTACTTTATAATAACAATAACAAATTAGAGTTTAAAAAGAATAATATGTATGCAAATCTTACCTAAAGAGTTGAGTCATAGTTTATACAATGAGTAAAGGTTATTACCCAAACAAACCTTTTATTCTATTATATATAAAATTTAAATTAGGAGTTCTTATATCCACTTCAAATAAAGAAATATTTAATACTCAGACTCTAAATAACTTTAAATCTTAAATATTAAAAAATAATTAAACATTAATTTTGTGCAGCATAACGTTTATTTAGAAAAAGATAAATATTTTGTGTTGAGCTTCCTTTTTCTTTTAAATAATAGAGTAGGCAACAAGAAAAACTCTTCTTCTTTTTTTTTAAATAATAGAGTAAGCAACAAGAAAAAACCAAATAAACACAAATTCTTCACTGTGTTATAACCCGCATGATTATCGGGTATTACCCATTTAAATTCGGGTCAAAAAGCCCTCTTTTACTAGGTCTTAGGTTTTCCAGCTTCTTCTCCCTTTCAGCGTCTCTCACCTGGAGTCGGTCGGTCGGTCGGTGCCACTGCCTCTCCATCAGGGTAAAAATCTCTTTCTTCGAACTCATCTTGATGTTTATGTTATTTGCTTACAGTATTCAGCTCTCAGATGTTTTGTTGAAAAAAACGAATTTAATCGGTTAAGATCTGAACTTTTTCCACCTTTTTATGTTAGTTTCGTGATGTTTATCCTGTTTTAGAACCGGGTAGCTAAGCCTTGGTTAAAATCCGGAACAGAAATAGTCTATAACTATGATGAATTGATGCATGAGTATTTTGTATAGCTGACGCAAACTAATTTGGGATTGAGGTGTAGTTGATGGATTGATCAATTAAGGATTTCAGCTTTTGTTGTGGAAGTTGTCGGTTATTGCTAATTTTGGTTTGTATCTTTTTTTATTGAAAAATAATTGTGGGTCTGCTACCTTATTACCTCGCATCAATTTTGTTTTACCTTTTTAATGTTAGTTTCGCGATGTATAACCTGTTTTAGTCCCTGATAATGATGAATATTGCGGTAAGTTAAAAACCCGAGAAAAATAAGTCTTAACTATGATGAAGTGATGCAGTGTATTTTGTATAGCTGACTCAACTAATTTGGGAATGAGGTGTAGTTGATAGATTGATCAATTAAAGATTTCAGCTTTTGTAGGTGGAAGTTGTGTTTTCTTGCTTATTTGGTTTTGTATTTTTTAATAATCATGGTGTCCGCTACCTTATTACCTCACATCACCTTTTTTGACCTTTTTTATGTCAGTTTCACCAAGTATAGATGGTTTTAGACCTGGATAATGAAGAAAACTGTTGTAGGTTGAAATAGTTTCAACTCTATGGTGAAGTGGTAGCAGTGTTTTTGTATAGCAGACCCAATTAATTTAGGATTGAGGTGTAGTTGATTTATTGATCAATTAAGATCGCAGCTGTGGTAGCGGAAGTTGTGATTTCTTGCTTATTTGAGTTTGTATCTGTTTTTTTTTTTATAATTGTGGCGTCTGCTACCAGATAAATCTGTCTACCGAAGCAGAGAAATTGCCTAGTGTTTTGTTTGCGCTGGGATTTGAACCTGGGAGCTCATAGGTCTCAACCCACTTTGTTGACCACCAGGATATACTCTTGGTGAGTATCTTTCCTGTTTTTTGTTGAGGAAGGAGGGAGGTGTTCTTATTGAAAAAAAAAAAAAAAGGTTTTTGTTGTTGAGATGTACGGTCAAGGTTTTATCAGACAAATGGTATTTGTTTCAACTTTTAAGAATCCTATTTATTTATATCTAAGTTTATAGCTAGGGTTCTTTAGTTTACTGAAGTGTTTTTCTGTTGTAAATATTTCTGGTCTAAGGGTGATGTGGAAGTTTGTTAAGTTGTCTGGTCCAAGTATTATCTGTCATGTCGGTACATGTTTGCAGGGAACCTATAGATATGCTTATGAAGAAATGGCAAGTTGATAAGTATCTGAGAAGAAGTTATTAACCTCTTCCCTTGATTGAAAAAATAGTTATCAACCACTTTATATAAACTGAGTTTACTTTGTTACTTGAGCTGAGTTCTGATTCAGAGAGCTATAGGAAAAAAATGTTGTTGTTATTGAATGCAAAGTTTGTGTCCATGTTGGTGGTTCTTTTGTTTCCAGTCGTTATGATTTTAACTTTACAGCTCCTGGAAAAAGGGGTGTTGCTCAAATTGATGATGCAGTTTGATGATAATGTTTTGATGCAGGTCAATTTATCAAATCAAACCAATCACTTCCTTGGAAAGTAAAAGCAGGCCTGCTTTGTTGGTGTCATACCTTTAACCTTTTTCTTCCTAGTCAGTGCTTATCCCCTGTAACAATGGGAACACCAGAGACTTCTCGTGAACCTTGCCCTGACCGTATACTTGATGATGTTGGCGGAGCATTTGGTATGGGTGCTGTTGGAGGTTCAGCCTTCCACTTCTTAAAAGGCATATACAACTCACCAAAAGGTGAGCGCTTGATTGGTGGTACACAGGCAGTGCGCATGAATGCTCCTCGTATTGGTGGTAGTTTTGCTGTGTGGGGTGGGCTTTTCTCCTCATTTGATTGTACAATGGTTTATCTCCGGCAGAAAGAAGATCCTTGGAACTCTATTATTGCTGGTGCAGCAACTGGTGGCTTTCTACAGATGCGGCAGGGACTAGGTGCTGCTTCTAGATCAGCACTGTTTGGTGGAGTTTTACTTGCGTTGATAGAGGGAGCTGGAATTATGTTAAATAAAGTCATGAGTGCTCCCCAGAACTTCCCACCCATGGAGGAGCCACTACCAAATGTCCCTGGAGTGCCTGGATATCCACCTGGGCAGCTGCCTGGTCAACCAATGGGGCAGCTTCCTGGTCAAGCTCCAGTAAGTATTGATGGTATGATGGCAGAATCATCAGCGCCATCCTCTTCTTCCTGGTTTGGAGGACTTTTTGTTGGTGGAAAGAAGGAGGAGACAGCGACAGGCGGTGGTAGCAAGACACAGGTTTTAGAGAGCTTTGATGCTCCTATACCACCTACCTTTGAGTTTAAATGAGTTCATGAGATGATTTAATTTTCAGGTTAGTTAATGTTATTTTCTTTATTATTTGAATTTCTTATGTATTGTGAACAAGTATTAATTTCTAATCAGTGTGGCCAAGGTTTTGTTATGTTTCATGGTTATCTTTCTGAATAAATGTCTTCCTTCAAAAACACTATACTAACTGGGATCTAAAAATTGGTTGAGTGGATTTTTAGGGTTGATAATAGTTTTGTGGTGGTGGGCATCATATGAATAATATCGAACCCACTTTTAGTTTATTTTGTTCTGGTGATGTAATCTTTTATCATATGTTTCTTGGTTTATATGGAAGTTAATGCTACTGCGCTTATTCTGGGGTGGTTGTTATTTTGGCTATCATATATATTTTATGTTTTGATTTTGTTTTAATGTTACTTTCTTTTTTATGAAAACATGGTCAGCTTTCTGGGTAGGTAGCGATTACGAGAACTTCTATACTTAGACATAAGAAGAATATGAAGGATCCTTGTGATTGGAATTTGCTGTTGATTTTGCTTGTGTACAATGGTTTCCTTTTGTGGGATTACACTGGATTTGTTGTAATTGTATGGTTTTCTTCTGCAGGATTACACTGGATCTTCTTGGTAGTTTAGTTAGCTGATGTGTTATTGTTGTTGTGAGAGTGCTTTAGGGTCCGTAATTTGAGTGTGTTTCTGGTTGTGCTAATATTAGGGTGTGGAAAAGTTTGATCTTTTGATGTTAATGGGATGATAGAGTGGGCATGAATAATATGGAATTGGTGCTTAGCTTCTTCTGATATTGTTATCTATGTGTCTTGGTTATTTGGAAGCTACTGCTTATGTTTTCAAGGGAAGGTTGTTGTGTTAGGAATAGTTTGTTTCATATCCCTTCTCAAAAAAAGAGAAAGCTTGTTTTTCATATCTTTTATAATGTTCACTTGTATTTTAGTTTCTGATTCAGTTGAACAAATTAAAAGAAAAAGAGAAGTTTCTTACAGAGGAGTTTTTGGAGAAGAGCTTAAGAAAGTTTTGATACTTGATGAAGGAATTACAGATCTGGCTCTGTTATTTTTCACTTATGTGTGATGCTTTTTTAGATGGGATCTTATTGGTATCTTAATCCGCTCTGATGTATTCACATTGTCAGGAGAGAGCTGTGGCATATCATTATATCTAGTGATTTGTAGTGTAATTTGAGTTATTATCTGCCTGTGTGCTGATATTTTTGGGAGGGTAGAAGAGTTTGATGTATTGATTTGGATAATAAGGGAAAAAGGTGTCTGCCCGAATTTTTAACTACAGGCTGGTAGTGAATGTTGTTGATGCCACCTTTGCTCGTGTTTGCTTTCTTACTTGGATATGTTTTTGAATGGGTACAAATATTAAGATGCTTAGGCATAGTTGAAGAGAAACGGAAAAAAGGACCATGGCAATAGAGAGGAAGTTGTTAAAGAAACTTATATTAAGATTACATGCTTAAGAGCTTTTTGTTGACTTGTGCTAGAATTATTATTGCTTTGAAGTTTTTTTTCCATCTTTTGTCATCTATTTGCCCACATATTACAACATTAACTCACAATACATTCAAAATAGTTTTGGTGACTGTCACTAAGCGTTGAGGAGTTTGTTGGATTTGCTTGCCCAGTAAATTCTGGTGTGTTTTTGCTTGGATGAAGTTAGGGAATTGTATTGATCTGCCAGTACATTAACTCTACATATTGTCTTTACATTATCAAATATCAACAGCTACCTCATGGGTGTACTTAAAGTTCATTGAAATGTATGAACTCATTCTCTTAACCCCTCTAAAGCTCTCCAATCTCTCTCCTTCCAATGTAAATCCATATGAGATATGGAGGGGAACTGGGGAAGCACTCCTATGCCAAGGTTCCTCCCCCACCCCCTTTTTATTTTCAAGGCTCAACTGTGTAGCACATCTGTCATTGGAATCACACATTGTACTGCAGCATAGTTTAGTACCGCCTCCATATTCGGGTTGCAACTTGACTTATGCAACAAGAAAAAATGTGTTCTGAGCATTTGCACATGAAGCATGAGCTAACATATGTTGGCCTCTTCTTTAACAAGTTTTCAGCTAGGAGATGATTGGTTCTTGTATCACCCGTCCTCGAGGGAGCTCTTGTTGTCATTTTTTTTTAAAGAGTAGACTTGGAAATGGAAAGGAGTGAACTCCTTAATATTGCTTAGATGTACACCCCAAAAACTCTCAATACCAAGCCTGGGCGCAGCTGCTAGCGTTCTAATGCCCTCCACCCACACCCTCTTACTTCCCCACTGGTCACTGCATTCTTCCCTTCCTGTCTGGTTGTGTGAGCTTCGGTGGTGTTCTCTGGATTGAGATTTTCCCTGTCCGTTTCCAAAGTTCTAAAAAAAAATTAAAAAAAAATGCAACTTACCTTAGCCAAAAGTGCTAGGTGGTTTCTTTCCATTTGTCCATGCTAGGTGCCTGGACACCACGGTTATTTTAAAAAATGTATTAAGTTAATTGTTTTGAAGTTACTAAAATTCACAGGTGAATATGGGACAACCTGATAGATCCTGGAGGTGGTTCAACCTTTGGTCTTCTTTGATGCTTTGACATATATTCTTGTTTCTTATTTCTTCTCATCCTAGATTTTACTGATATGGAGCCAAACATTTGCTTGAATCTGTTTTGCAGGGGGAGCATGTTGGTGGTCAGTACACTTGTCTCAGCTGTTGATCCAATGCCAATTTTGGTGCTAGTAAATGGCTTGTTATGGATCTTATAATAACATAGTGCGTTTATAGTTAAATCTACAGAGCATTCGACTTAAAAGTAATATTGCATCATAGGTTGGTTTTAGTGGTATTTACTTTTTGATTATTGTATGAGTTGACTAGTTATTGTTCAAACAAATGGAAAAATAATGTAGAACATTTGTGGTTGTATATGTTAACACCTGCTTAGGCAGCATCTTTTTGCATTTTTTGGACTACATGTTATTATGCTTCCTTGATATTCATGAATTACTCTTATATCTGGTGGATTAAGTGTCAAAAACGCATTTAAACTATATTTATTTTTTTTGAGTTTCATACCAGTGGTGTGTATAATAACACTTAATGAGATTACACTGAAAGTGTTATGAAGCCAGTAAGAGTGCTTTTCGACCCCTGAAGCCCTAGAGTTGAGCTCTAAGCCCATATAAGAAAGGAGGAAATCTTCCACATCAGAACTGTGTTTGCAAGGTGGAGTTACATATTTGGCCACTTGCTCAAAAATATTTATAATTGCTAGACAACATACATTATATTACTAGTTCTTGGACACGTGTAACGCAAATGTATTTCACGCATAGTAGTATAGATATTTAAAATTTTAAGTATTTGATTAAATTTTTTGGATGTCATATGAACATGTGAAGAAAATAACTACATTTTATTTTTTAAAACTATTTTTTTGTACACTAGTTTTTATTTTATCATGTATTTAATAGATGATATTCTTATTGTTAGTTCTCATATTTGACTTCTCGATTAAATGTGTACATAAATCAAAGATAGTTATTTGACTTTCCATATTTTTTTCATTAATAAACTCAAAATTTAAACATAAAAAAATATATTTAATATGTGAAATTATATATATATTCACATGTTTAGCTTACACCTAACAAAGATATTGTCCATATTCTCATAAATAATTATGATTCGTTCAAGAGTCAATAACAACATTGTGTTATCAGGTAATATAGGGGTGACATAAGAATGTGAAAAGTTATTAGGCAAAAACTTAATATAAAGAAAGACGAAAGATAAAAATAATTAATCTGATAACTAATGAAATTCATAATGTTATAACTAAAGAATGTAAAAAGATGTGAATGATATTTGCAATAATTAGTAATAACTGCCATGACTGAAGAATTAAAGTGTAATAACTGAATTTCTTATTAATTCTTCATTTACTTAAATAAATAGGACTTGATTTTACTGTTTATTTAGATAGTTGATTAAATTTTAATTTAGTTTAAGGGCAATATGGTAATTTAAATTTGCACTTTAAAACTTTCTGTGTGTTTGAACTTTTATTCCATATTGTTTAATATAAATTTATTTTGCAAATGATAAATTTTAAATGACTCACATATTTTTCTGTTTGCTATGAGATTTAAAAAAAAAAGAAAAAAAGAGAAGAAATCAGAGCATTTAAAAATAATATATTTTGAAGATAGAAGATCTTGTTAACATGATGATACTTTCCTGACATATATAATACTTTAATTTAAAAATAAATACCTATCCAAATATATATCTATATATAAAGATTTGCATATGATAAAAATATTAATATCATAAAAATTAGCAATTAAATAAAATTAAACTATACACCCTTCATCAACTCGGCGTCATCGTAAATGAATTTTTCTTCAATTAAAATACATAATTTAAAAATAAAAAAAAGTAAATAAGTAAAATGAAAGGGAAATGTTTATACAGTACTAACTATTTTGAAGCAAACTTCCTGATAATCTCAATCACATAAATAACATTGTAAATAAAGTCATTCTTATATCATGAGCATCAATAAAACAACTCATGATAATTCTCTAACTCATGAGAAGTACAATGATTTTTTAAAAAGATATTTATAAGCATACAAATGCATCACATGAAAAATTGTTAACAAAAATAAATAAATTTAGACTACTTCACATTATCTTCATATATTGAAACATTACGCACTACTGCATATACTAAGCAAATCAAGAAAAAACGATTATTATATCAATAAAAGTTATTTCAATGCTCGAGGTTCTTGAACATATCCTCTTAGGATAGAATAATTTACTTCATAAGAATAGTTGTAGCTCAAATTCCACTCACCTTCAAACTCACTCAACGACAATAAATAATTACACGATTGTTTTTGAAGTGTTAGTAAAAGAAGACGAAATATTAGAAAATTTTAGTGGTTGAAAAATGAGAGGAAATCCTTCTATCTATAGCCAACAAATGATAGTATGAACATGTGTCCATCGTGCCTTATCTAAAAAGTCACGACTCTTTGAAATAGTGACAATCCTTTGAAAAATTCATAACTTGTCGAAAAAGTCACAACTCTTTTGGAAATGTCACAATCCTTTGTAAAATTCACAATCTTTTAGAAAAGTCACAACCCTTTAGAAAATATAGATAGATAGATACATAGATAGATAGAAGATAGATATATTCATATAGATAAATAATTACATATGTTATGTATTTACGGTCCTTGAACTGGGTTTTGCTGCTGTTGGAAGATAGAAATGTTTGCTTCTGTCCCAAGAGTGATTTGAAGCTAAGTTGTCCGGTCCAAATATTATTTTTTTAAAACTATAGATTAGTGAAAAAACTTTGCTTTATAAGAAATATATGCAAGTTGTAAGTAGCTGAGAGGAAGTTATTGACCTCCTTCCATGATTAAAAATATAGTTACTGACTAGTTTACTTTTACTTGAGCTGGGTTTTTATTGTAAGAGATATAGGAAAAACGTAGTTTTTGTTTTCAGTGTTTGTGATTTTGTTGTTTTCAATGTTAATTGTGATTTTCACTTGATGATGCAGTTTGATGAGAGCACAGGTGAATTCATTAAATTAAACCAATGACTTCCTTGAAAAATAAAAGCAAGTCTGTTATTTTCTTTATTATTTGGATTCTTTATGTATTGTGAACAAGTATTGACTTCTAATAGTGTTGTTATGTTTCATGGAAAAAGTAGTTGTCTTCCTTCGAAAACAATTATGTGCTCTCTAGGGGTAATAATCTCTTGTTATTGACTGCTTCGTAGAGCTGTTGTTAATTAGATCTTGGTGTATTTGAATCTTGTAGGTTTTGAATTTATTGTTGAACTTGTAATATATATATCTTTGAAATAAACTTTTGTATTAATCTCCCACATATGTCTCTACTTTCTGTTTCCACCTTGCTATAGATCTAGTAGCAGAGCCATCAATACTTAGCATGCCAATTTTGAGGCTAGTAAATGACATATTACTTGACATAAAGTTATATAGGTTTAGTGATGTTAACTTTTGTGCCATCCTGAATGATAAACAAATGGAAAAATAATGTGGCATGTCTTTGGTTGTATGTGGGAACACTTGTTTTGGGCAGCATATTTATATAGATCCATTTTTTTCTGTGCGACATGTTTTACTGATATTCTTAATGCTTGACTACAATAAATCTTACATCTTGTGGTGAATATGCTTTTTAGAAAAAAGAAACCTTGCTTAGATTGTTATAAACCTTTTGTTAGAGGGCCTAGTGGTCCATGAAGTAGAGCAACATGATGTTCCAGGTTCAATTTAAGCAGAGGCAATACACTAGGTGATTTCTTCTCATATGTTCTCCTCTTGGGGGACCGAGTCACGTGGTACTTATTGGACAGCTATGTCGAGGTGATCGCAAGTCGGCATGGGCACCGAGGGCTTTGGTTCAATGGCATGGAAGAAACACGTGATGTGTGAGTACGTGAGACAATGATCATGAATTCGATCCTTGTCACTTAACAGAAGCTTGGTAGTTAAATTGGGAGAAGAAGGCTAGACAAATGGACACATATATTTGAATAGATTGATCCCTGTGGGACTATGAATCAAGCTAGAAGCCCATAAAGAGTAGAAAAAATAACTCTTCACCCAAACTATACTATAAGGGGTCGTTTGGTTAGGAACAAGTTATCCCAGGATTAGTTATTCTGGGATTAGCTATCCTGGGATAACTTATCCCATCACTATGGTATAAATGATGGGATAAGTTATCCCAAACATGACAACCAAACAAGATACAAAAAAATCATCCCACCACTAATTAGTTTTATCCCTCACACCAGACGACCCCTAAGATTTAGCAAACTGGAGAAGATTATGTATATAATATATGCCGATACCACTCGAAAGTTACCATTAAGATGGAGGAGATCAAATACCAAATGATTATACCACGATGATATTCATATCTTGGAATAGAATGATATACAATTAAATATAATGCAACAAAAACAAAGACAAGAAATAGAATATCTACTCTTAATTAATGGACAAAGTTAGTCACTTTATTCTAAATTTAAAATTTTAAAATCAATCAATTATTCACTAGTCATAGAGTTCAATTCTCGATTTCAACTCAATACGTTCAACTAAAAAAACAAGATTTCAGAGTTAACCGAAGATTTTATTTCATTGGAAAATAATCAAATGAATACAACATACACTTAGTAATCATACAAGTAATAGGCTTTTGATAAAACAATTTAATTTATGGAGCCACAAACACTTCTTATGATCCCATTTTGATCAGTTAAGGGACTGATATCTCCCATTTTAACCATGGTAGCAGCAAAATCAGCGGCAAATGCGCGAGGGCTATTGCTATATTCTAAAACAATATCATCGATAGATCCGCCACTCAAAAGGACTTGATCTGATTGAAGAAGACCTTTTCTTTGCCTCAAGTTCTTGAAGTAGTTGTTATCCAATTGATTAGGTGTAACCAAATCAAGTGGAGCTAGGTTTCCATTTTGGTCTTCTTGAGGACAACGACGTCTTCTAGTGCTAGCAAATCCAGTGTTGATGTATGTTCCATTGCTGTAAATCCTATCATGAAAAAGGAAGCATTGTGCTTGACCTATTGAATGTGATCCTAAAATCACAAAATAGCTAGAAATCATTAGTCGATACAAGTAGAATTATGATCGATAAAATTTGATCAATTTTTACCTGATAAAGCAACCATGTCCCTTGTGCTAAGGCCTTTGTTGGCAAAGGCAGAAATAAGCCTACTAAAAGGATCGAAAGCACCAGGAAGATCAGTTTTTGCAAGAGTATGATTTGCAGTGGTTGAATCTCTTCTTCCGAGTTTCACTGTCCATGATGGACCTCCAACCTGATTGTTATTAACATAATGTTGATGATTAGTATTCCACAACACCTTCTTTATAGAATATAATAAAGTTTTATCTTTTATTGTGTGAAGAAATGAAAATTAAACTATAAATTACACTTACATGAGTTGATGCATCCCTAGTGGCAACTGCAAGTATATCAGCACATGATACAACTCCTGGACATATTTTCTCAACCTCTCCTTTTGCATCTTCTATAATACCATATCCTCTAACTGACCCTAGATTTGGCAATGTCGTTTTCTCACTAACAATTCTGGGAGTCTCATCAAGTAAAATAGAAGCATCACAACCCTAAATTAGTTAAAGTCACAAATCAATTACAACACAATAAAATACTTAAAATGAATAATTTCTTTCTTGAAACATATATAAAACGTGCATCGAACCAACCTGAACAAAGCAATCATGAAAATGAAGACGAATAAGAGATGCAACCATGTGACGTTCACGTGAAATTTCTTGTCTAACAGTTGTACGAATCGTGTTGAGAGCATTAGGGCAAGTGCGGTTGTAGAATGTGGAAGAAAGTTATGCATGGCATTGCATGTTTGAGAGTAGGAGAAGAGAAAATATAGCTACAAAAGAGTTGGTTGAAATACTCATTTTTTGAAAATGCATGCAATGTATGGTGCTATGAAGACACTAAGAATATTAGTTGCTTGTAATTAGCTTTGGTGAATTGAAGATATGTGAAGTTGATAGAGGAAGCAAATTTACATAGGCAATGAAAGCTTGTTTTGGTCACTATTGGCTGCCAATTGCATCCGCGTTATTGCTATTCTTTGACTTGTTCCAATTGATATCTATTGTCATGTATTGGGGCGGAGCCATACTGAAAATTGATATAAATATATTCTGATGGTACTAAAGAGGAAGAAATAGTGCTCCAGTGAAAATACTTCTCAGTTACTCTTTGATATCATTAGAGTATATATATACGTTGACCTCAAAGAGAAAGCGACAGTGTTTCAGTGAAAAGACTGTTCAATTTCTGATTGATACTATATCAGAGTATATAATTACTATCAGAGTATATAGACACTCCGATGATATCAACAATGGTTCAGTGAATAGAACAAGGGACAATCAGATAAATAGTTTGAATTATGATTCCAACCAATATAAATATATTAGATTAGGTCTAATTTGGATAAATATTTTACCGAATAAGTCCAATTTGTGTAATTTTCCCTTTATTTTACTATAAAACAGCTTCTACCACATGCTGCTGGCTAGAGAGGTTCGATTTTAATTCTATTATTATAATGATATAGCACGTTGACCTTTGACTTTTGACGTAACTCCCAAATCTATGTTATTGAAAAATGACATTCATGCCATTACAAAATAACATGTTTAACTTATTATCTTTTTAGTATTTGTGGATTGTTTTGCTTGAGCAGAGTGTTTATAAGAAATTGTCTCCTCTATGAGGTAGAGATAATGTCTCTATGTATTTTATTCTCTTCAGATCCCACTTTATAGGATTATACTAAGTATGTTGTGTAGTGTTATTCTATCTTCCTAAGGTGACAAAACCTAGAAATAAATGACTTGATACAGTCAGAGGCGGAATCAGAATTCGTGGTTTTTGAGTTCTAGATCGCAATTCTTTTTGTTTATTCATACATATTAATTTTTTTGAACATAAAAATCCAAAAATTAAATCAAAGTCATTGTGTTAGGTCGAACTCGTAATTATCACGATGACTCCGCCCCTACACATTATTGTTGTTTATCTATTGTTATCTATTACTACTTGTTGGCGTGTGTGTCCCTACTTTCTTAGTGTCCTATTATGCTTGTGTCTATTATCTATAACCTCACTATTTGTCAAGATATAGAGGTAAGACCTACGTACACTCTACCTTTTCTATGCCCCACTAGGTATGTTGTTATTTTTGTTGTTGTATACTATACCCCTACACACGTGTTGTACAAATCCATTTCACCTAGATGTGTCAAATGGGAGGATATCGTTGAATTTAGGTGGGTCAAATTGAGATGATCAGTTAATAAATGGATAGGTTATATTGACACGTCCAAAAACTATTTGGACTGAACCAGGATGACCAGTTCAAACTTAAACAGATTAAGCAGATTCAACAATTGAGTTTGATTTTTCTACCCCTAATTTCACTTTTAACACATATATATGTAGCTATTATTGGAACAAAGTCAAACTATATCGTATATGCTAGTTCATTGATATTTAATGTTTTTGGCAATGAACTTGCAACTTGGATTGTTAGCAAGAGAACAAGATTAGACTTTTGGTAGTGAAAAATATTAATTAGTCATTGTCTAATTATTATACATTGAAGATCCGTGGATAACTATAATAACAAAAAAATGAAATGATTTGAAAATATCTATCTACCTTCTATACTATCTTAAAAGCATGAACTTTCAAACTTAAATGTTAAATTACTATAATACCCCAATTAAAAATACTCAATTTTATTTATTTATTTAATTAATCATATTAAATTAAAAGTAGATACCTTTTTGTGTTTGGTATGGAGGAAAACATTGTTTGGAAAATGTCTTCCAATCTTTCCATGTTTAGTTGGCTTAAAATATTTTTCAAATCAACTCATTTTCCTCAAATTTAAGGAAAATGACTTCCCTTCCAAAATTGAGGAAGACATTTTTCAAATCTCTACTTCATCTTATAATCTTTTTTCTTACCCTACCCATACCCCGTACCCAACCCTCCCCATTCATATTTTTTAAACTTTCTTATTTTTTAAATTTCAAATATATTTTTATCCCTACCACCAAACCAGCACCCCCCCCCTTTCAAACAAAAAATAAAGAATTTAAAAATTATTTTTGAAAATGTTTCAAATTTTAAGATTTTTTAAACCTCACCCAACCCCTACCAACCCTATCCCCACCGGTCCAAAAAAAATTGTTTTTGAAAAATATTTTGAATTTAATTTTATACGCCACTCCCCCCCTCCCACAACAAGGCCACCCCTCCCCCGCCACCCTGTCAAATTTTTCTTTTTAGAGAAAAATTAATTTTAGGAAATATTTCAAATTTTTTAAAAAAATATTTTTACGCCATCTCCCTACCCCCCCCCCCCCCCAACCCAGGTCATTCCCTCAAAAAAAAAATTGGAAAATATTTCAAATTTAAAAAAATTTCATTTTTACGCCATCCCACTCCTACCTCCCCCCCTTCCGCCACCCCTACCCAGGCCACCCCGTCAAATTTTATTTTATTTTTAAAAAAAATAAATTGAAAAAATATTTAAATTTAAAAAAAAATTATTTTCTATGCCACCCGCTTCCGCCACTCCCCACTCAGGCCATTCCTGTCAATTTTTTAGAACTTTAAGTTGTGAACTTTAGAAATCTTGAATTATTGTAGGATTTTAAACTTTAGGTTGTGAACTTTAGAAATCTTGATTTATAAAATTTATGAACTAATTATTAGGTTGAACTTTAGAAATCTTGATAAAATATAGTCTTTATGAACTATTTGTAATTTTGAAACGAATTTTTTATAATTTTGAAAGACTTTATAAGTCTTTAAATTGTGATTTAGATATTTTTGAATGTTAATTTAAGTTTGTTGTTTTATATTTTGTGTAGCTTCTTTATAATGTTTTGTGTTTGATTGGGGCTGAACTGAATTGAATTGCTTTTGCAGGTGGGCAACAGAAATTGGCAGTTTCTACTGTCAAAAAAATTGCAGAAAAAGCGACGGACAGGGTGGTTTTGTCCGTCGCTTTTCTAATTTTATTTTTTTTTAAAACCCAAAAAAGCGACGGACAGGGTCCTTTATTCCGTCGCTTTTTTTTAATTTTTTTTTAAAACCCAGAAAAGCGACGGACAGGGTCCTTTAATTCGTTGCTTTTCTGGATTTTTCAAATTTTTATTTCCAAAAAAGCGACGGACGGCGTCTCATTGTCCATCGCTTTTCAAGATTCTAAAAAAATTAAAAATTAATTAAAGCGATGACCTTCGTTTCTTTTTTAAAATTTTTAAAAAATAAAAAATAAAAAAGCGACGGACGGCGTCGCATTCTTCAAAAAAATATTTTTTTTAAAAAAAAAAAAGCGATGCAGTCCGTCGCTTTTGGAAAAGCCACTACAACAAAAGGCATATATTGCTACAAAATTTGTTGTAGCTTAATATGAAATTTTCTGTGGCTAAACACTTTAGCTACTATATTTTTTTCCGTAGCAAGATGTAGCGTGGCTAAAGATTAGCTACAAATTTTATATGATCTGTGGCTAAGAACATATACTTGCTACACAAAAATTGTGGTATAGCTGCAATGGTAAAAAAATTCTGCCACAAAAAATACACTTATAGCAAGCGATTTTATTCTTGTGCCACGACAAATAAAATTTGTAGCTATCTTTATATTTTAGCAACAAGATATTGTATTGTAGCAAAGAAATTAATTTATTTGTCACGCAAACTAAATTTTTATAGCTATTTCTATGATTTGGTTTTTGGCAATAGTACTCATATTAGTTACGGGTTAAAAAATTTGTAGCTATGAATTAAATGTTTGCCACAAATATTTTCATATTATTTCTAAGAATCTATACCTATAGCCATGAAATATATAGCAATATAGCTAAAAATAATCTACATTTGCTACAAAAAGTGAATTGTTTTAGCCATATTCTTAATACGTAGCAGTTCTAAAAGTATATGTCGTGCTACGAAATCAAAATTTTATAGTTAAAATTAAATACTTATTTGTCACAACATATAAATTGTAGCAAAAGATTTTACTCATTTGCTATGTAATTAAAAATTATATGAATATTACTATTTGCATGGCAATCGTATGTATATTTAGCTAAAATTCAAAATTATAAACCAACTAATTGAAAACTCTGCCACAAATTGTTAGCCACAATAATTCATACAAAATTCATTTTTAACATGAAATGTATAGAATTGTAGCAAAATATCTTAAATTGTGCAATAAATTTAATATATTAAAGAAAACTTTAATAAAGATTGAACAATATCATTCAAAATAGTGAAATATCATTTCACTTAAATATATCAATATACTATTACAACAAAAAATATAATAATGCATGCCCCCATTAATTTTGATTTCGTCACTCCTCCACAAGCTGCAATAACAATTCAAAAATAAATAAGAAAATGACACAATAATAATCATTATCATTAGTTGAATATAAAATTTTCAACACCAGAAGGAACTTTTTCAACTTTTTCTTCATGTGAAAATAATAATCATTATCATTAGTTGAATTTAGACAATGAATTAAAATTCTTCAAACTTTGTTCTAAATATAATTTACGTGAACCATTGCCTGTCTAAGTCTTGCATCTTACAATTAATTAATTTTATAGCACACTTTTTAGCAAAGTAAACACCACCCTATAATTAAACAAGTTAATTGTACTTTTATCATTTTAGCATTACTCCTTAAAAATCAAGAGTTAATCTACAACAACGTACTAACAAAACCATCCCTTAGTATATAAGCTAATGAATACCTGGAAACATGAAGTTCCAAAACAAAAATACATATAAAGGGAGATGTATAAATATACATAATACACAAAAAAAGAACTGGAACAATATTAGTTAAGATCGAGAATCTCTATCACTCTCAAAAGTAATAGTATACAATATGGAATCCCTATTTTTGAAGTTACATGGACGAGAACCTCACTACAATTCATTAAACGTTTTTGGAAGTCGTTGTTTTCCCTATTTCAAGAGTTATAACAAGCATAAATTTGAATCAGATACTTTTACATGTGATTTCATCGGTTGTAGTCTACTTCATGAAGGATATTGATGCTACTATCCTCACTCAATGAATTTACATTTAAAGGTATGTTATATTTGATGATACTAACCTACCATCTACTTCTTCTAGTTATACTGATCATGCAGATTCATCTCGACTCAAAATTCAATATTCACTTAATCTTAGTATCGCCGACACACAATACCTACCTCATGATGCCCAACCAGTACCTCCTTCCATTGCACTTGCTTAGGTGCAACAAATTAATCTTACTGCTTTGGTACTTGTTGCACTTGTCGAGCTACATCACCTGGACATAATTGTGTCGCCATAGCCTCATATTGCAACACACGGACTAGCTGCCTCTAATAATTATGATACATTGCTTCCCTTAATTGTTGATTCACCTGAAACTATTCTAGACAGCCCATCATTACCACCAAGGCCTCAACCAAACACACCCACTTCTTCTTTAGGTCATACACATTCAAATTCCCTTGAAAATAAGTCTATTGCCAGCAAAGCTATACACCTTCATGTGGACCTCCCAATGTCTCCTCTTCATTACATAACACTCCATCTACCCATAATAATAACCAATCACACCAACTTCTCCCCTCTAATGCCTAATGTATGCTCACTTGAGCAAAATTCACAACATCCCTTACTCAACCCAACTTTTAAATCACTTTCACTAGCTTTCTCGTTAAACTTGGACACCACTGGATTCGAGACCATAAAATTTACCTTATCCGAACAACAATGGCTCGCTTTCATGCATGAATATATGCATACCTTGTGTTCAAACAATACTTGGCAACTTGTGCCATACATCCTCAAAAGAACATAGTTGGAACACGATGGATTTTTAAGACAAAGTTGAAGACACATTGTGAATACTACAAAGCTCACAAATAAATACCAATTAGTCGCATTCATAAATCAATCTTGTAGTATGTTCCCATGGAAAGAAAATTTTATAATCATATCATTTTTTTTATGTGTCAAGTCACCCTCTAACTAATTGTACTTCAAAATCTATAAAATAGTACAAAGAAAGTAAGAATCAAGTTTTTTTCCATCCATCGAGCATTCCAAGTTAATATCTTAGGAAAATACAAAAAGCTTTGAAATAAAAGTACAAAAATATTCAAGTATCTATTATAAAAAAATATTATTGAGAATTAAATACCTTTTAGCTGAAATATTGATACATAATGGAAAAATGAAAAATAAAAAAAATAAAAAATAAGATAAAGCATAACTCACAGAGGTATGGAAGGCATAACACACAACAAGTCGTTTTAAACTTTTCTTCCGAATGGTGTACACATAAACCGTGCAATCTTGAGAATTTGAAGAATCCTTTGTTGTTGAACTGCATATTATTGAATCAGACAAGAATTCAGGAGATCCTATCAATTTAGTTTATATTTGAAAAATGAACAAATAAAGAGGATCGTAGTGTTTTAGATGCTCTCCTAGACATTTCATCAAACATTTGTAGGACATAATCAGTGGATATGATTTTTAGCTTATTGTGTAGTAACATCCATACAAAACTTTCTTCAACAAACCCATTTCTCAGTTACCACTCTATCACAACACCATATAAATTACAAATTAGGTTTCAACAAAAGCGCAAATCATAATCTCACATAGTAATAAAATTGAAACTTTAATTTCTTATCAATCAAGCCCTATAATGATTATACCCACCCCACCCCCATCAAAAACAATTCTCGAAGAAATACAAAATCAGTTGTGAAAGACTACCCACGTAAGAGCTCAAAACAACCAATAAAACTCAATCCTACTAAAAACCCAAGAAAGCTACACCATCTCTAGGTGGAAACAACAACTTGAAATTCCCTAATTTCGGAATCAGAACCAATTGGAGCCTCAGATTTTACTGAAATTTATAAATATATTAAAAAAAGCAAAGTGAAAATGAAAAAAAAAAAAAAAGATACCCAAATCGCCACAGATCAGTGAATCACATTCCAAACAAAAAATTTAAAAGTACACCCAAAAATAGGAATAAAACTGGAAGGAGTTGTACCAATTAGGGATTCGTACCAATCCAACAAATGTGAGTGAAGATATAGAGAGAGTGAGAATGTTGCTTATGGGCGAGAGAGGGAAATTGGGGAAGGGGAATGAACTTGAATGTTCTATTTTTGAGAGAGGGAAATGCAGGGAATAGGTTATTTTTTGGGAGATTTTGAGAGGGAATTTTGGGTGGGAACATTTAACCAAATAATTTAAATAATATTTTTCGACCTAGACTCATTTGTTCTATGTCATATAATTATTAATAATATTTATGCATTCATTAATTTTTTTTCTAGAATTAAATATAAAGAATGATGAAATAATTTAAAGAGATTTAGATTTTAATATTAGGGATAAATATCAATAATTAGCAAAGTATAATAAGATTTTGGAAGCAAATGTTGTACTATTTTTAATATTTGTATCAATTATCGTTGTTTTAAAACTATTTTATTCTAAATATCTTTATTTATGACATTATAAGCCAAATATTATTATTTTATAACATGTATCTCAAATATTACTTAATATATATTGGCGTATCTCTAATTTTTTATAGTATTAGGTTCAAGTAAATGACTAGTTCTCATCGTATAATAAAGAAATTCAATTGTTGGTCATTAAAGAACATAAAAGAAACTTTTTTTATATTTTCAAAAGACAATATGTTTTTATCTAAAATGTGAATTCCGATGAATATTGAACTAATGAAAATGATTAGACACACGAGATGAATATTATTTCGATCTATTATTTGTGGATGAATTGTGTGGGTTTGAGTTAGCTAGACATTTAGATATTATCGTCTATTTATTTAAAATATATTTAAAACTTATGACTACAAATATGATCCCATAAAATTAAATTGAATGAAACTCTATATGAGCATCTAATAACATAATTGGATCAATTAAAATATCATTCTCATAATAGAGATACGAGTCAAATAACAATTCTTGAAGTACTTGTTTATGATGAAGCTTGAGAGAGACTTAATGAGGTTATGTTTAAATTCATTTTAAGTAGTCAATTAAATTAAATTAGATATAATTTAACTATATATTTTAATTATATTTGAAATTTACAAGTAAGATCACATAAAATTGAATCACATAGAATAATCAACAACACGTAAACACACTAGCTCGGTAAAAATATTTTCTCGATCAAACAAGTTCGAGTCAAATAATAATTCTCAAAATATATGATCAAAATGAACCTGAGTGAAACTTAGTGCAATTTTGTACTTTAAATTCAATATAATTTTACTCAATCAAAGATTATTAGATATAATTATTTTTTATTCATTATATTAAAAATTTACAAATATTTTTGTAAAATGAATTGAATTGAATTGATCGATGATTACCTATAATACATTACACTAAATTGAATCATTTGATCAAGATGAATCTTAGAGTTCAAATTAGTGAAGTTGATTTTGTTTAAATTTGATATAATTAATTAATCAAAGTTAATTATATATTAGATTTTATTTATTTAAATTATATTTGAAATTTAACGTTAAAAACTTGTAAAATTGAATCGAATAGAAAAAGAACACATTTAATTATACTAATACGATAAATATGTTGTTTGATAGAAGAACTTCGAGTCGTGAAGTATAGAAGTCTCTTTAATTTACTTTCTAGTTTTTGAATTTGTCTTCAATCTAGATAATATTTTGATGAGTTGATTTTATAATATCATGTAAGAACTTGTTTATGCGGGCAATAATATATATCCAGGTGTACAAATCTCTCAAAAGCATATATACGTACATGTTTCAATAAATATTAATCTAACTATACAAAATTGTTACAACTAATTTACAATAATTAGATTAGTACTATTGTCATAATAACTTTAATTGTACGGAATGAAAATTATTTAATGTGGCTAAAATAATTACTATTGCTATAATAAAAATATAATTCGTGATAAATAAAATTATCTATGAATTTTGTCACAACAGTAAATCTATAACTATAACACTTTGTCATAGTAAATAATTATAGCTATTGAGCCAACGGCTGTTACAATTATTTAGAAACTTGAAGCAAATATTTATTAAACCACAATAGGTTATTTCAAATAATTTATGGTGGCTAAAAGGTTACTACTGATTTAGTAAGTTTTAACTCCTATCAAAGAATAGTAATTAGCTACGAAATTTACTATAGCAAAAAAATTATTGTTATGTCATTTAACTATTGCCTTAATTTTTAATAACTTGAATTTTTTTTTAGCTACAACCGTTTATTCCAAACAATTTATCGTAGCTCAAAGATTACTATTGCTACAACAAGTTTAAATTCATGGCTTAAATTAATAATTAACTACAAATTTTGTTATAGCAAAAACATTGTGGCTATATCTTTTAACTATTGCCACAACTTTTTTGTAACTTGAAGCAAACATATTTATTTAGCTACAACATTTTGATTCAAACAAGTTATTGTGGCTAAAAGGTTATTATAGCTACGATAAATTTTAACTTGTGGTAAAAATTAATGATAAGCTACAAAATTTTATTGTAGAAATTTTTTTATGGCTATATCATTTTAACTATTGCCACAATGTTTTATAACTTGAAGCAAAAAATTTATTTAGCTACAATATTTTGTTTCAAAATAATTTATCGTGACTAAAAGGTTATTATTGCTACGATAACTTTTATTGCATGGCAGAAACTTATGATTAGCTATAAAACTTTATCGTAGCAATAAAGTTGTAGCTATATAGGCAATTATTGCCACAATTATTAATAATTATAGAAAAAATGAAGAATTAGCTTTGTCAATTTGATTGTCATGGCTACGAAATTTTACGAAGTTATAAATAGCTACGAAATTCAAATTTTTGTGGCTATTACTAGGTAATAGCTACGATTTTTGAATTCATAGCTTCAATTTTGTAGCTATAGATACATTTTTTTGTAGTGAGCGTCGAGCCAAAAAGCGACGAGATTAACGGCGTCGCTTTCAATCGCTTTTGGCCAAAAAAGTGATGCAGTCCGTTGCTTTTTTCCGTCTCTTTTTGGCAGTTTTTTAGTATTGACTTGGATTCATCAGAATAGAATAAACCCATGTCCATGGTCCCTCAAAGATATCTAAGTATGTGTTTAACACCATTCCAATGTCTCTTTGTTGGGAAGGAACTGAATCTTGCCAGTAAACTCCCTGCAAAACAGATATCTGGTTGAGTATTGTTAGCAAGGTACATTAGTTCCCTAACTGCACTAAGATATGGAGTTTTATCACCAAGAAGCTCTTCATCTTTTTCTTGGGATTGAAATGGATCTGTATTAATGTCAAGCGATCTTACCACTATTGGGGTACTCAATGAATGTGATTTATCCATGTAAAATCGCTTAAAAATCTTTTCTGTGTATGTTTATTGATGGACAAGTACTCCATTTCATAATTTTTCAATCTGTAGGCCAAGACAAAATTTTGTTGAAATTCCCTTTTCAGACACTCAATGACTTCTAAAATCTCTTTAGGAGTGTCAATAATGATGTTCAAGTCATCAACATACATGACTATTATAACAAATTCAGATCCGACCATTAATTTATGAAAATGCAAAGACAAATTGGGTCATTTTTGTTCCCTTTCTTTAGCAAATATTCACTCAGACGATTGTACCACTTCCTCTCTGACTGTTTCAATTTATATAAAGATTTTTGAAGCCTTATTGGACAAGTTACTCTTGGATCTTTGTATGCTTCAGACACCTTGAATGCTTCAGAAATTTTCATAAAAATGTCGTGGTCCAATGAGTCATAAAGATAGGTTGTGACAATGTCCATTAGGAGCACTTCAAACTTTTCATGAACTACCAGATTTATTAGATATCTAAAGGTGATTGCATCCATCACAGAAGAATATATCTCCATGTAATCAATGTCGTCTTTGAGAAAAATCTTGAGCAACAAGTCGGGCTTTATATCTCATGAGTTCACCTTTTTCATTTCTTTTTTGCACAAAAAACTCATTTGTACCCCACTGGCTTGATACCTTCAGGTGTTCGGATTATTGATCCAAAAACTTTAAGTTTTTATAGTGAAGCCAATTCTGCTTGAATTGCGTCCTTCCATCTTGGCCAATCATTTCTCTGTCTACATTTGTCGACAGATTTTGTCTCCGAATTTTCATCTTGTTGCATTATTTCAACAACGACATTATAGGCAAACATGTCAATCAAAACAATATTTCGGCTCCACCTCTTTCTCGTCGAGACATTATTCATTGAAATTTATTTATTCTCATTATTTTCAGAAATTTGAACCTCCTCGGAGGTTTCATCATGTGTTATGACTCGGGTCTCTTCTTGAGAAATTTCTTTCACCTCATGATCATCTTGATCATTTATTCCTTCTCTTTCGAGAATTTTTATCCTTGGAACCAAATGGTCTTCCACGCTTCAAATGTGGTCTAGACTCCTTTGCCTTAATTTAGACGGTGTTTAAATTTATTGCCCTTTTGAAATTTTTGAAAAATTTTGTTACCCTTTTGGCTCCGGACTCTCAATATAGACCTAGTCAAGATCTTATAAAAAATATTTCCCTCCTTCATAACCCATTAGCTGCAAAGTGTGAATCCATATCGGAAATTGCAAACACAAGATTCTCAAGGCATCAACAAGCAAAAGTAAGTTTATTTTTGTTCTTAAGATTAATTTTTTGAATTAGTAGATAAGTATTTGAGCCATAAATAAGTTGTATACTTTTACCAAATATCATATAAAAGATACTATATTACAAACCAATAGGCTAAATAATCATCTAAAGTAATGATTGTTATTTTTTGATATAATGATAAGAAACGAATTATGATTTAATTTCGTAATGTCACTATTTGTATTTTAATGTCTATCTTCTTGTATAGATCGATAATGAAAATTCTCAAGCATCGAAAGTGGATGCAAAATAGACTTCTTCCTGGTAAGGAAGGATATACAACTGAATTTATAAATGACATAGAGGAATTTATTGAATTTGTTTGTCGCCAACAAAAGTATTTGTTTGAGGGAGTCATAAGGTGTTCTTGTGAGGTTTGTAAGAATATGAAGCACCTTAAACCATATGAAATTAATGAACATATTTTTTGAAAAGGTTTTACACCAAATTATTGGTATTGGACATCACATGGAGAGGAAGCACTTCCGATTACTACAAAAAAAAATGTGAATTACATGGGGATTTTCCTGGGGATTAGTATGAAAATTTGCAGGAAAATAAGTTTCCTACAGATTTTTTCATACTAATCTCCATGTAATTCACACTAGAACAATTCAAGTGCTTCGAGTACTAGTCGTCAAGGATATAAATTTGGCATGCCTGAAGACAATCAAAATAGTTTTTTTCGAGAATAACTCAGAACATGTAAATAAATATCAAGAGATGATTCATGATGTTGCCCGTGTAGAATTTGGACACCAAATAGAACCCAATATAGAAGAGCCTCCGAATATGAATTCTACAAAATTTTATGACATGTTACATTCAGCTTAGCAACCACTATGGCCTGGATGCAAATATTCTGAATTATCCGTAACGTACGGCTAGAATGATGAGGATTAAATCTGAATATAATATGTCTCAGAGTTGTTTTAATGCAACGGTTGAATTATTAAAGGATTCAAGTCCCCCAAATAATAATTAAAATACCTGTTAATTATTAATTACTATCAGGCAAAGAAACTAGTGCCAGGACTTGGTTTAACTAGTCAAAAAATTGACTGTTGTGTTAATGGATGTATTTTGTACTAGAAGGATGATACAAAAATGACAGAATCTAAGTTTTGCCATGAGCCTCCTTGTAAAGAACAAAATGCTCGCAAGGAAAACAACAAGAAGGAAATGCATTATTTGCCGCTTATTCATTCCTAGGCTCCAACGACTATATATATATATGCTTTCACAAGATCTTCGAAACAGATGACATGGCATCATAAATTAATATCGTAGGGAAGAAGGTGTGTTGGTCCACCCATTAGATAGGGAAGCATGAAAACATTTCGATCGAACTTATCCAAGCTTCTCATCAGAGCCTAGAAATGTTAGACTCGGTGTACATATGTGCGGATGGTTTTACACCTTAATTATAGCCAGTCAGCATTGCCATACTTGTTGGTCGGTAATTATTACTCCCTATAATCTTCCTCCTGAGCTTTGCATGACTGCTTCTTATCATTGATCATTCTTGGTCCTCATAATCCCAAGGCAAAAATTGATGTGTTTCTTCAACCATGCATTAATAGATGAGTTGAAATTATTATGGACTAATGGTGTACTAACTTAATTATAATGTGTACTCAAAGAAGAAAAACTTTCTTATGCGAGCATCACTGATGTGGACAATTAATGATTTTCCTGCTTATAGAATGCTATCAGGGTGGAGGTAAATTAGCATGTCTGATTTGCATAGAAAAATCAAAAGCTTTCCAAGAAAAATTAGTTCGGTTTGATTGTCACCATCATTTTTTGCTACTTGGTCATGCTTTTAGAAGAAATACAAATTCTTTTTGCTACTTGGTCATGCTTTTAGAAGAAATACAAATTCTTTCTTCAAAGGGAGAACAGAGAAGTCTACACCTCCTCATAGACTGTCTGGAGATCAAGTTTGAGAAAAAGTTAGAGATAACTGAATTGGGTTCACACGAGAAAATGCAAATTCCTAACATTCGAAGGTCAAAATCATGTTAGATTTTATACATCAGTTCCGATACTACTATTGCACTCATAAAAAATTAAAAAGTAATAAAATATGCAGAAAGATAACACGCATCACCTTCTCTAGAATTTACTTGGGAGATCACATTGGGTATGTTATTGTGAATATTAAAATTTTTTTTACCTCTCATCTTTTTTCTCTCTCAGATTCATATTGTTTTATACTTGCTCTTTTTGGTACTACTAAGTAAATCTCTTTCTCCACTATTTTCTATTTATCTAACTTCCTAAATTTGGCCTTGTCACTACTTACTTCCTTAAAGGTGTTATGTCTATGCTTTTCCATTTCTATTTGTTGTCAATCGAGAAATAGAATTCTATTGAAATAATCGATTTGCCACCCTTTACGACAAATTGGCTTAAAAGTAAAAAGTCTTTAATAAATTTAGTGGTAGCTATCAAAAAATTACATGAACCTAAGTGAAAACTTCTCCAACCTTTATTTTCAATAAAAGTATAATGTTTTGCTACACCTCTAACATTATATGCCTCATTAGTTTTATAGTATTGCTGAAAAGTTTATTTATATCGGAAAGAATTGTGTACATATCATATGTACTAAGATCTTGCATGTTTATTGGCGGGTGGAGGAGTACTGTATAATCTTTGGAAGTTATTGTTTTTCAAGTATTAATGTGCTACGTGGTTCTGATGAGAATATAAGTTAGTTATTACTGTTCACTATTCACAAAGTTAGTTAGATACAAGTTTGTTATAGTACTGTTAGAGTTAGTTACTGGAAGTCAGAGTCTGTTTTCATTTTATTAGTTAGTCTTCAATTTGTATATCTATATATAGATTCAGATGTAATAGTTACTCTCTTAATTCATTTTCAATGAAACAGATCTTCATGTAGCTTTTCCAGAATCTTCTTCTTCTTCCTCCTTTCTCATATGAACTCAAGATTCATCAATGGAGGAATTTGATTGTTTAACATCACAGCGTGTTGATTTTCTCATGGTATCATAGCAGAGGACTTAGATCCTGTTTCTTTCCGCATTCACAAACAGTCTGTGAGCTTTAATTCTCGAAGAGTTACATTGTTCCTTTTTTCGATTCTCTTTCTGTTCTCAATTTTTCTTTGAGTTTCAGTTATTGAATTTTCTTCTTTATCACTAGTCTATTTTCCTCTCCACGATTTCGTCTCACTATGGTTGATCAACAAGTTGATCCAATTTCTAGTGGTTCTACATCCACTATTAGAATGGATATCCCTAGTCCTTTCTATCTACACCCTTCCGAGAATGCAGGTTCGTCTCTATTACCTGGATTTTTCGACGGTATTGGTTATAGATCTTGGAGGAGAGCTGTTCTTAGGGCTTTATATGTTAAGAGCAAAACAAGGTTTATCAATGGGAAACTTGTTAAACCCAATCCAGATGATCCAAGCTTCCAGCAGTGGGAGAGATTTGATGATATGGTAACCTCTTGGATTCTGAATTCCTTGTCACCAGATCTGAGAGATAGTCTGCAATATGTTAATAATGCACATGAATTGTGGGCTGAATTGAAGGAAAGGTATGATCAGACTAATGGTTGTAAGTTGAATCAGCTTCAAAAGGAGATAAATGATCTTGTTCAAGGGACTTTGGATGTCACTGGATACTATACAAAGATGAAGAAGCTTTGGGAAGAAATGAGCATTGTTGATGTAAGCTCTCAATGCAGTTGTGTGTGTACTTGTGGTGGTAAAACTAAGTTGGTCAAAGCTGAACAGGATAGAAGACTCATACATTTTTTGATGGGGCTGAATGAGATGTATACTGTCATTAGAGGAAATATTCTCATGATGAGTACCCTGCCTAGCATGGCACAGGCTTTTGCAATATTATCTCAAGAGGAAAAACAAAGGGAAGTAAGACCCCATAACCACACAACTTTAGATTCAACCTCTCTGAATTCTTTTGCCAGTAATACAGGATCTAAGGGAGGACCCAGAACAAACTACAGTTCTTCTAAAGGCAACACAGGAATGTCTGGAAATTCGAGTAACACAAGTGTGTTTAGAGGTAATTCTAGCACCAGCAGGAGCTCTTTGTTTTGTACTTCTGTAGGAGAATAGGTCACACAAGAGAGCGGTGCTACAAGCTTCATGGATATCCATCCAACTCAAAGGTTTCAAAGGGGAAGAGTGTTGTTCCTGCAGCAAATATGTGCACCTCTGAGAATGATGGGAACCAGTGTGAACAAGACCCTGAGTTGAGGAAACAAATGCCATTGAATTTGTCCAAAGATCAGTATGAACAACTGCTCAATCTTTTGGGATCCCTGCAAGCAGAAACTACTAACTCAGACAACATGCTAAGTGGAGCTGTGAACCTGGCAGGTATACTTGCTTGTTACTCTTCTATTACTGAGATAGGTGATCTCTCTTGTAGATGTGTAAGATTAACTGCTGATTCTAAACAACTCTCACAGATATTAGACCATTGTCATATCCCTTCCTTATAAGTTTACCAAATGGTTACAAAGTCAAAGTAACTGAAATTGGTGATGTTTGTTTAAGTTCAGTTTTAACTCTGCAGAAAGTGCTCTTTGTTTCTAGTTTCAAGTTTAATCTAATATCAGTTCATTGTCTAGCATTTCAACTCAAAGGTGTGGTAAGTTTTAACAACATTTCTTGTTTGTTGCAAGGCCCTTCTCTGAAGAGCCCTCTGGAACTTGGTAGAGCCAAGAATGGTCTATATTTCCTATGTTCAAAGTGCCACAACTGTCGTTCATTGTTTACTGGAAGCAAGAGACCTCATGTTATTTACAGTCATTGTACTTTTGTTCCTTTTTTAGCTAAGTGTAATCAAGTTTCAATACCACCTACTGTAAAACATTCTTCTGTTGATAATAAAGATGGTTGTCCTAAAGTTGATTCTTCTTCATCATGCCACATTACTGATTGTTCTTCTTTTGTTGTTAAATCTGATAACTCTCATATAAATGAACTCTTATGGCATGCTAGACTAGGTCATGTACCTTGTGTAAAGATGAAAAGTATTCCGGCATGCTAGACTAGGTCATGTACCTTGTGTAAAGATGAAAAGTATTCCAACTATACCCATTCCTTTCTCCACCAAACAACCTTTCATTTGTGCCATATGCCCTATGGCTAGACAATCTAGAATGCCATTCCTAGAAAGTACAACCACCACTAGTAAAAATTTTGAGCTGCTTCACGTTGACCTATGAGGACCATATCACATCCCTACTCATGATGGTTATCACTATTTCCTGACCATGGTAGATGACTTCACTAGATCAACTTGTACACAACTACTAAGGTGTAAAAGTAATTCCCTACAAACTATTAAGGCTTTCATATCTCTTGTGGAGAATCAATTCCAGACCAATTTGAAAACTATCAGGTCTGATAATGGTCTGGAATTCACTTATACTGATGCCACTCATTTTTTCCAAACAAAGGAAATAATACACCAAAAATCTTGTCCATATACACCCCAACAAAATGACATAGTTGAAAGAAAACACAAATACCTCCTTGAGACAGCAAGAGCCCTCCTATTTCAGTCTAAATTATCCAAGAAGTACTGGGGAGAATGTGTACTAACAGCCACATACCTCATCAATAGACTGCCTTCTAAACCTTTAAACAATAAAACTCCTTATGAACTGTTATACCATACACCACTCACATACTCTCATCTAAGAAGTTTTGGATGCCTATGCTTTCCCATTACTTTGAAAACTCACAAGGACAAGTTTGAACTAAGGGTAACACCACATATATTTGTTGGATATCCATTCAATACAAAGGGATACAAGGTATTAGATCTAGCAACCAAGAGAGTTCATGTGTCTAGGGATGTTATCTTTCATGAGTTTGTGTTTCCTTTTGTACTTGCTCCTGATGGTTCCAGTTTTCCTTCTGTTTTAAAGCTTCTAGTTCATCACTCAAATACTTCTACTTATACTCCAAATTCAACAAGTATATTTTCTGATGATGAATTACTGGACACTAACATATCACATGCAGTCACTACAAATCAAATAATCAACAATACTGATGAAAACACAGCCTCACCTGCAAACCATGATATCCATCCACCCAACACCACATCTTGTGATGTTATACCTGTCCTTAGAAGAACAACTAGATCACTTCACACTCCCACTTACTTGAAGGAATACAATTACAGTCTTCCTAACCTGCACTCTACCATAAGTACTTCCAGTCCACACCATTCTCTCACCTCTTTTGTATCCAACCATGACAGTGTTTGCTTCACAACTTTATGTTCTGATAGTCAGCAGTTAATTGAAAACATGTCACATGACTGTGAACCTTCCTCATATGAAGAAGCAATCTTGCATCTTGCCTGGCAAAAGGCAATGACACAAGAATTTGAAGCATTGTATGCAAATAACACTTGGGAACTAGTCCCCTTACCCAAAGGAAAAAATGCTATTGGTTGTAAATGGATCTAAAAAATCAAACACAAGGCAGATAGATGGCAGTGTGGAGAGGTTCAAGGCAAGGCTAGTGGTTAAGGGGTACACTCAACAAGCTGGCATAGATTATAATGAGACCTTTTCTCCTGTGGTCAAGATGACCACTGTTAGGACTCTCATAACCTTGGCTGTTAAGAGGGGGTGGAACCTTTATCAATTGGATGTCATTAATGATTTCCTTCATGGTGATTTGAATAAGGAAGTGTATATGACATTGCCACAAGGTCTTGCAGTGACCAGTTAAAATATGGTGTGCAGATTGAGGAAATCATTGTATGGCTTGAAGCAGGCAAGTAGACAATGGTATGAAAAATTGGCCAGCAGTCTTTGTTCAAGAGGGTACATACATTCAGATAGTGACTACTCACTGTTTCTTAAGAGAAAGGGAGATTCTTTAGTGTTTGTTGCCATATATGTAGATGATGTGATTTTAACTGGAACTGACTTGAAGAAAATCAACTCTTTGAAATCCTTTTTGCATGACCAGTTCAAGATAAAAGATCTAGGTAGATTGCACTACTTCTTGGGGTTAGAAATATTGTACAGGCCTGATGGAGTCACAAAGGAAATTCACCAATGACCTCTTGAAGGAGTTTGACTCTTTTAATTGTAAAATTGCAACCTCACCACTTGATTACACTGAGAAATTGAAGGCAACATATGGGGAACTATAGTCTGATCCTACCCATTACAGGAAGTTGATAGGGAAACTTAATTTTCTTACAAATACTAGGATGGATATAACTTATAGTGTGCAGCATCTCAGTCAATTCATGCAAACTCCTAGGGAACCACACTTGAAGGCTGGTTATCATGTTCTGAGATACTTGAAACAAGATCCTACAATGGGAATTTTCATCTCGAACAAGCTTGACCTTACTGTAAATGCCTATTGTGACTCAGACTGGACTGCCTGTCCTGATTCAAGGAAGTCAGTCAGTGGTTATCTAGTGCTTATGGGTGATAGCCCTATCAGTTGGAAGTCTAAGAAACAAGCCACAGTTTCTTTATCCTCTGCAGAAGCAGAATACAGGGTTGTGAGACAAGTAGTAGGTGAGCTGGTATGGTTTGAAAGGTTACTGAATGAGTTATCTGTGAATTGTTCCTTACCGATTCAGGTTTTCTGTGACAGTCAAGCTGCAGTCCACATTGCCAAAAATCCAGTCTTCCATGAAAGGACAAAACACGTAGAAATTGATTGTCACTTTGTTAGGATAAACTTCAGCAAGACCTGATTACACTTCATCACATTTCTACTGATTCACAATTAGCAGGCATCTTTACAAAGGCTTTGACTGGAGTTAAACATAATACACTATTGAACAAGTTGTCTGTAAACTCACTTACCTCCAACTTGAGGGAGGGGGGTGATGAGAATATAAGTTAGTTATTACTATTCACTATTCACAAAGTTAGTTAGATACAAGTTTGTTATAGTACTGTTAGAGTTAGTTACTGGAAGTCAGAGTCTGTTTTCATTTTGTTAGTTAGTCTTCAATTTGTATATCTATATATAGATTCAGATGTAATAGTTACTCTCTTAATTCATTTTCAATGAAACAGATCTTCATGTAGCTTTTTCAGAATCTTCTTCTTCTTCCTCCTTTCTCATATGAACTCAAGGTTCATCAATGGAGGAGTTTGATTGTTTAACATCACAGCGTGTTGATTTTCTCAGGTTCTTTTATATGTTAGGAGAAATTTTATAGTTAATAAGAGTATATGTCAGGAGAATTGCCTATAGGATCAAGGTTGATCACAAGAATTGGGAGTATTGGATTCTGGGGTCTTAATTGTATTATATTTTGTTTAGTTTTCCGTAATTGAGGATCACCGGAGGTAGAACTTAGCTTAACCTTAAATTTTCAGTTCTTTCTATAGTTATCTTATTTTGATTCAAGTTTAATATATTGAAATAGGTAATTAAATATTAGGTGTATCGAATTATTTAAATTCCATTAAAGTTATGCTAATTGGAGGAATTAAGACTTACCCTTAGGTTTGAACTTTAGGAAATTGATTATAGAATTAGGTGGGTTTTTGGGTCAAGGCTAGACATAGATTAATATGAGTGTTTATAGACTCGTTAACTTATAAATTATGCATATATACTTGATAGATTGGAAAGGTTCGGAGGCATTGAGGAAAGGAAAAGTATTGGAGAAGTAGCTTGCTTGACTTCGGTTCTTCGGTGGAGGTAAGTTATGGTTTATTCTATGTGATAGATAGACTTTTAATAGTGATTGATATGCATTGAGTGATATTGTGAAGTTCTCTATGTACTTGATTGTGTGGTTGTGTGGTTTGTGATTGGTCTGAAATCCTGAGACCATGAAATTTATAATCTTGAACTTTCTCTATCGAAGTGATGCCTTGAATAAAGAAGGCTTGATGAAATATTGTTAATGCAGTGAAAAGTGGTGATAATAAATGATAAATTAACAATATTATTGAATCGGGTGTCACGTTCCGACATTGTATTATTGGATCGAAGTGTCACGTTCCGACACGGTATTATTGGATCGGGGTGTTACGTTCCAACACGGCATTATTAGATCGGGGTGTCACGTTCTGACACGGTATTATTGGATCGGGGTTTCACGTTCCGACACGATATTATTGGATCGGGGTGTCACATTTCGACACGGTATTATGGATCGGAGTGTCACGTTCCGACACAATATTATTGAATCGGGGTTTCACGTTTCGACACGGTACCATTAAAGAGGAAAACATATTGAAAATTAACTGAATGTACTCAATCTCAAAGAACACATTTCCCAAACGAGCGTGGTGTGCGGGCATGAGTCCTCGTGTGTGTGCTTGATATTGTGATTGATTATGTACTTGCTTCAGTTGTCACTTGTTCATGTTGTTTATTGCTTATCACCTGCTAAGTGCTATAATTGATTTTATACTATTACTTTATGCACATTAGTTACTATTTTGAGTTGGCCGATGATATCTACTCAGTACATGTTGCCCTGTATTGAGCCCTACTTGTGCTTTTCTTTATTTTCCTTTTATGGAATGCAGCGAGTGTACCAACGACTTTGACTCGCCCTCAGCTCTAGCCAGTCTCAGCATATCAGGTTCAAGGGTGAGCTATTCATTCGAGCTTGTGTTGGATTCTCTCGATCATGACCTGATGTCCTTAGTTTTCGGACACAAATTACTATATTTTTTTATTTTGGTGTATTTGATACTCTTAAACTTAGTATTTGGAGATTAGATGTCCTTGATGTGATGACTTTCAGATTTTGGGAATGACATATAGTAGACTTTAGTGGATTTGTGTTTCTTACCTTAATAAGATTGAGATTCCGCATTATGGTTTGTATTTCGTAAGTTTAACAATTAATACATGTTGGGATTTGGATTTCTTGGTTCGCCCACCTAAGAGGTTAAGTGTGGGTGCCACTCATGACTCGTTTTGGATCGTGACAATATGTGAAGCTATCTACATTCTATCCAAAAACTATCTGTTGTTTTCGCTTAATTTTTAGTGGAGAATTCAATAAAAGTTGTTTTTATGTAAATTATCCTATAATTATTGTTATTCCATGCTCTTGTGATCTGACATTGATTAAGTTGTTAACATTCTTGAGCTCGAATACTAAATATTTTGGATAGAGATACATTGTTGATTATATTTTTTAGGATTTACCATCCAGATTTTTAATATTTTTTTGTTTAGCAATCATACGTTATTATCTTTTGATATTCTGAATTAAATTTATGTCATATTAATTATTTAAATTTGTGTAGAATTATTTATTTAAAAATATGGGTTGAACATTACAGGTACATTGAATTATATGAGATATAATTCAAAAAAAAATTCAAAAAAATAAAAATAAAAATCACTTGTGAATTTTCATGGAAAAATATTTCGAAACGAATATATTTATATGAGAATTTACCTGCAATATATATATATATATATATATATATATGAGAATTTTTTACTAATATTACATGGGAATTTTCTAGTGCAAAATAATTACCTAGGTATTTTTATAGGAATATAAAATAAATTTTTTGGTTAACCATGAATCTTACCTGTGACTTATTACTTGAGGCATTTTATGCGAATTTGCATGCACAATTTCATGGGGATATTTTTGCTACATATGGAATTGCGATTTTACTTGGGAATATTTCTAGGAATCTTCTTGCGAAATTATCCCATAAAATCCCAAGAAAAAATTCTTTTTCATAAAATTTTTGTCAAAGAAATGGTTGGGCATGTAGTTGGGGATTTATCTATGCAATATTACCCATGTAATTTCCCAAGAAAATTCCCTTTTTTAACCAATTTTTCAACAAAAATTCTTGGGATTTTTGAATATTTCATGCAAAAGTATCCCATGAAAATTACATATGAATATATAATCCTCATTTATCATTTCTTCGGATATAAAATCCCTAGGTAGCACATCTGCGGATTGATAATTCCGCAGATAAAAATTACCCATAAGGTTATTTCCAACGGATATCCGTTGGGGAAAAAAATCGCAGGAAATTATATTAAAATCGATTTTTTTTTTTTTTATATAATTTGCAGGAAAATTTCCATATAAAAGGGACTTTTCTAGTAGTGCTTTTCCTTTTTCCTCGGTGACTATTTTCCATTGTACTAGATGTATTTTTTTCTTAATATTTGTAGTTCCCCATATGAAGTTCCTTTGAATTTGGTCTATTCTTTTAGAGATAGAGCTTGATAGTTTGAAGAGTTGCATTACATGAGTTGGAATACTATTTGTCACGCTCCGAGCCTACACCCTGGACGTGGCCGACACTCAAGAACCATTGATGACTCCAAGCGAATCCTTGGTCTGGCTCAATACTCAACAGAAAACTTACTCAACAATAAAAGAACTTTGAAAGTAAAGTTTACTCAATTGTCTCTAAAGATAAACTCATAATATTTTATGTAATAAAACATTCAACTGGCGAAAGAGGCAACTCAAGTCTAGAACATTAACAACTAAAAATGAAAAAGACTCATTAACTACTACTGTCTATATCTATCTATGAAGCATCTAATATTATGAGGGATGTCGGGACAAGACCTCCGATCATCCTAGCAAGATTAAAATAATAGAATTAAATGAGGGATCCCCCAGAAGGAAGGAGGCTCACCAATGCTAACTCGAACTGCTGTGGTTTCAACGAAACGCATGTTGATGACCCTGATCTCCTGTATCTGCATCATGAAATGATGCAGGCCAAATGGCCTCAGTGATGTACGAGCATGCAAGGGGAATACTGAACATAACATAACAACTTGAACTTGGAAAGAAGGAAACATACTCACCTCGACTCTACCCAACTCAACCTCAACTCATGGATATTACTCAACTCAAAGCAGTATAAAACAACAATAAAGATGTAGTTTATATAAAGCATTTAAAACAGTAGATAACAAATCAATGTATTCAAAAATTTAAAAAAATATTATATTTTTCTCTTAAATAAATATATGGAATTGGTTATTGAAACAAAAAATGCAAATTTGATTATATTTTGGTTAGTAATTTAACTATTATACAAATTGACTATTTTTGTAAAAAAATTTCAAAAGAGAGTAATGCGATGATTTTATGTAAAACTGAATTTTTTTACTAGAATGGTCATTTCTGAAATTGTATCAATATTTTTTTAAAAAATTAGTCTTTTTATGAAGAAATTTTTCTTTTTCTCCTTTGTTGTTATTGACAAGTAGTGATACTTAAAAAAGATTAATTAGCATTTTGCAAAAATAAATAAATTATTTTCATGTCTGTATGTTGAAACAAGTTCATTTATTCATTAATTTTTTTTTATCATTATTGTTGACACCCAATTTTGGACCTCCACATTATACATTAATCATCGAGCTTCTTCATTTTCAAACGATTTAAAATAATTAGTTCTATAAAAAAAAATTAAAATATAACATAGTTTGTAAGTTATTTTAAATATTTTGTCACCTTTTATAAATTTTAAATAAAATATATATTTTATATAATTATGTATATAATTAATACATTTTATGAATATTCAAAAATCGTGTCAATTTTTTTTTTTAATTAATTATTTGATTAATTAACTTAGTTATATAATAGTTTATATTTTAAATAATTTAGTTTATAATTAGGTTGATTATTTTATTTCATTAAGATTAAGAAGCTCGTTAGTTAATTATATTAATTTATTTTATTTAATTACTAGCCGAATTTACTAAATAAATTCAATTTGGTTAGGTTCTAAATTCAATTGGCCACAATTCCAATTCAATGGACCATTTATTGAAGTAAATTGACTATCTCTTAAACTAAATTTTGGCCCATTTCAATTCCTTCAATACTATTCGCAAAATCCAATTCAATAGGAAAACTTACATAAATATACTACGATAAAAAATATTTACTATTTATAGCAATAACATTTTTTTTCACTTGATCACTTTTACTATATTTATAATACAGGTTTAATACATATTACAAAGAACAATTTATTATTCACATATATATAAGTTTTATTGACGGATAATACATTTATCACACATTTTAATACACTTTATAATACAATGTGTCAACTTCTTACCAAACAAGCATAATATATTTTTAATATATATTGCATACTTAATTCACTTTTAATACATATTGCAGATTTAACATAATATTGCTATAAATGGTAATAAATAAAAAAAATATTACTAAAATCAGTAATTATTTATTA